>LTAE01005699.1:0-19318 GCA_001647135.1 Pontederia paniculata | reverse complement strand
TATATATATATATATATATATATATATATATATATATATATTAAAATAATTAAATAATATAATTTATATAATTAGGTATATATCTATGCAAAAAACTATTGAAATAAAATTGAGAATATTAAATTATATAATACTTCAAGATTGCAAGAAAAAATATAAAATATTAATGTATGGTAAAATTGTTGGTATAGATTTTTGTATTTAATTTTTATTTAAACACTTACACTTATAGTAAACTTTAATATTTATCATTATTTTCTTGTAAATTTATAGTTAAATTTTTTTATGTGTAGTTTGTTTTGTTCCATTTTAACGTACATATTCTTATAAATTTCACGTTTCCTATTTTTTTGATTTAAAATAAAAACATTTTAGAAACTCACAATTTTTGTATTTCATTTGTATAAATATAATATGTTAGAATGAATTTTAAAATTTAAATTTGTAATAAATAAAATGTTACAACAATCATGCATTATTTAAATCTTTGCGAAAAAATTTAATTTTCTCTTTCAATTTTATTTGTTTAAATTAAGTCACTTTTAAAGTAATTAAAATTAAGCCTCTTTTTTAAATTAAGTCTCTTTTAATTAAGTTTGTTTTAAAGTAATTAAGTCTCTTTTTTTATAATAAATAATTTATGTATCTTCTTTTTACCTTAACTCACCTTATTTTTCTAAATTAAGTCTTTTTTAAAGTAATTAAGGGTTTCTTTTCTAATTTGCATTTAATTTTTTTCTTATAAAATCATATCATTTTATTAAAAATAAATTAAACATATATTATTTATAACAATTCTCAAAATCTCATTCTCTTTATTGTCTAACAATACAAATTGCAACACCATATTTATAAGTATAAAATAGAATAACTAAAATTATAAAAAACAAATAATATTTTCTAACTAATTTTTAGAAATCTCGGATATTATATTTAGTATAAAATGAGATGCTATTTTGTTATTAGATTTTTTAATATGTAAAAAATTAAAATATATAAAATTTAAACTATATTGAGTATGTCATTTGATATGAGTTTAATTAACATTATATGATATTCTTCTTTTATAATCATTCTCTTTTTTTTGTTGCTAATTTCAAATATGAGATAAAAAAAATAAAAATAGGCATGTTTATCTTATTGTTATTACCTATAGAATCTATATAACATCTATATCATATAATAAAATATAAATATAACATAATTTTAAAAACAAAATATTAACTTTTCTTTTCTTACCTTTAACTTTAATTTTACTTATTTCATTCAAGTTAGAATTCATTGTAAATAATTATTTTTTTTATTTTAATTTATTATCTCATATAAAAAAACCTTTTATTATATGATATTTTTATTAAAAAAATGCTATTTTCTTTTAGAAAAAACTTGTATTTAGATTTCTTTAGGTGTTTACTGTATTACCTCTTAACATTACTTTGTAATCTACATTACTTAACAGAAAGATTATCACCTATATATATGTAATCCAAGTGGTATTCAAATTATCATATTTGCTTATATAGATAATTACTAAATAATATACATCATTTTATAAAAATACCCTTTATAAATATTATTAAGTTAAAAATTTTGTATTATTGAATTAAAATTTATCAACTTAAATTATAAACTCACAAATTAATGTATTTAAGCAATTAATACCCTTCAAATTAAAATAATAATAAAATAATCTTTATAATTAATAATAATTATTATAAAAATTTTAGTCTAATTAATAATACTTATAAATAATAATTAGTGTATATTTTAATTCATAATATGATAATAAATAATATAATATTATTTAAATTATATTTATTATGGTCATTAATTTATAATACTATTATTACTATTATTATTTATGTTTTTGTTATTACTATATGATGATTTATTATTGTGTTATGTTTTATTTATGAAAGATTTAAAAGGGTGAATATGTAAACTAATATAAATAAGGTTATCACTCAAAAATCTGAATAGACACCCCCTCTTAGGTAATGTGGATTACCACTTCGTAGTCAATCTACATTAATTGCTAGACAATCCAAATTGCCTACCAATTAAAATAAGTAAACATGATAATCTGGTGGGCCTAGGTAATTTTAAGTTATAAGTAATCTATAAAGATTATCAATACGGAAACACCCACTAAGGATAACTTTTAAAATAAATAAAATGTAAGATATATTGAGTACGTTCTTTTTTTATTAATTCCAAATGTGAGATTAAAAAATGTATTGGGTATGTCATTTAGCATGAGCCTTATTTTAAATATTAAATGAGATTTTCTTTTAAAATCATTCTTCCTTTTTACATTGTTAGTTTCAAATATGGAACTAAAAAATATGAAATATACCTATTTATTTTATTGTTATATTACCTATAAAATTTAAATAATATCTATAGCATATAATACAATATAAATATAAAAAAATTCAAAAACAAAATACTAAAATTTCTCTTCTTAACCTTACTTTTAATTTTACTTAATTCATTCAAATTAGGACTATTTATAAATTATTATATTTATTATTTTAATTTATTATCTTATATAACAAACTTTTATTATAAGATAGTTTTATAAAAATGATATTTTGTTATAAAACAAACTTTTTTATTTAGTTTTTTAAGGGATGATTAAAAAATTAAAATTTAAAATATACTGAGTATGTCATTTGGTATGAGACTTATTTTTAAACATTAAATAATATTATCTTTTATAATCATTCTACAAATGTTAGGCTCCATCTTCGTCTATTTATAGAAATAAATTTGAAATAGTTAAAATAATAAAATAAAAAATCTATTCTTTAATAACTATTTTTTTCAAGATTATATATATATATATATTTATATAATATATATTGGATAAATATATAGCTTCATGAGAGATCTTCAAGTGCAAGGGCGGAGTTATATGCTTGCCTACGGGTGCAAGTGCAGGCACTAACGTTCTGCAATTGTTACCACTTTGTCGTGGTGGTTGAGTTGCTTGTCATTTTCCATTGAGTTGGGGGTTCAAATTATTCGGCCTCCGTTTTTTTATTTATTTTTACATTCTTCTTCTAGTTATTAGTTTCTTCTATACAAATTTATAAATATAACAAACTATATCCTTTATTTTAATTGATTCATCAATCCTTTTTTAATTCATTTCATATTCTATATTATTATTTGAATTTTTGTAATTATATATTTTTATTAAAGTCTTTTTTTACTTTAAGTTTCGAAAGTCATAAACGTTTTTATATTTGTAAATATACAAATGATTGTCCATTTATTTGTTAATATGTTTATTATACATATTTTTTTATTATTCTAGGTTATACTTAAGATACACAAATTTAAAATATTTATATTTATTAATTATATAAATTGTATATATTTTTGCATTGAGAAAATGACAAATAATTTAAGAAGAACCCCCTTATTCAAAAAACGTTAAGGGCTAAAAAAAGAAAGTTGTACAAAAGTGAATAACATATATTAAGAAAATAATATATTTGTAGTACATATTTCAAAAATAAATGAAAATCTTTCAAACCAATAATTGAAATATTTTTTTATTTTATTAGTGAATTATATATCTCTTCTAAGACAGCAATTAATATATATATGGATTTTAGTATTTTTATTAGTATTTGATTAATTTAATTTGGGTTGTAGAGCTAAAAAGTAAAGTTTTTAATAATACTATGATTTGAACTTGAATTTGATATTATTAGTTCTCAACTTTTTAACCTGAAACTTGAACTTGTGAACCTACTCAATAAAATCCTAGCTCCTTGGCAACGTGGCTAACCTCTCTTTTTTTATATAATAATAATAATAATAATAATAATAATAATAATAATAATAATAATAATAATAATAATAATAATAATAATAATAATAATCTTAATAATAATAATAATAATAATAATAATAGTTTATCTAAATATAGTAGTTTTAATTATTTAACCACGATTTAATAGATTAAATTACAATTATTAATTAAATTAATAAAAAAAAGTTTAATCTTATGGGCCTTTTATATGTTATTGTTCCTTCATAAATAAGTTTATGCCCGACCAATTTGAATGCTGCTGGCATGAGTTGGGCCTTTTACGACGCAAACCTCGCACGATGCCGTCAGGCGACCAAGAAGTCCTCTCTTCTGTTGCGCGCCTCCTGGCCGCCGGCGATGGCGCCGTTCTTGGCGTCGTCCTCGCCGCCGTCGCTGCCAGCACGTGGAACAAGTACGTGAAAACCACCTCGGCCGTCCGCCGCATAGCTGCTGCGCCCACCTCCTCCATCTCGGGCCTCGGCTCCCTCCTTTCATCTTCCTCCAGCGAGGACCGTGGCGATACGGATGATGTGCTTGTCGTTGTACGCGGCCGCGTGCAGACGACCTCCGCCGTCGAATCATACGGCATCCGGGGCGGCTCCAAGAGCCTTGTCCCACGCGGCAGTGATGAGAGGGCCGTCGCGATATTGGATACCCAGACGGTAAAATCTCTTTTCTTGTTCTTCTCTTCAATTGATTGAAAGATTAGAAAGTTTTCTGTTTGGAAATTATACTGAATGATATGTGTTAACTTGCAAGTTTCATTTATGGGCAATTCGTAGGGAATATCGTGTTATCTTAGGTTAATAGGCGTTTTTGTGCCATCATGGTGGAGACCTTGAACGCTGTAACTAGGAAAGAAACCTTTTTCTGGAAGAGTAAAGATATCTACTTTCCTCTTTCTTGGAACTGAGTATTAGGTCTTAAAAGTAACAAGGAAAAGAAACCCCAGAATAATCTCCTTGCAAGAGGGGATTAATTCCTGAAGGAGGGTTTTTAAATACATATAAGCCCAGCGGGAACTTCAAAGACAAATTTGATAACCAATCGGCACTGAAATTGCCTCTGTAAACATGAGATATCTTGAACTGCCATCTATGTTTTAATAGCAAGCTCCTTAAGTACTTGATGGATGTTGCAGAGGACCTTATCAATGAGTCAAGTGTATGAATATCTTGCACTACATCAGTAGTCCTGGTGCAGATCCTTTAATTTCACTCCACTGTTTCATAACATTGGCTGGAATCATATTCCAGCAAATCTCATAGCAATTACACATCATGTCAACAATATTAGTTGGGTGTTAATAGATGAGACCACAATTTTACAAATTTCATATGTTTTTTATAGTATCATTTTCTTATAAGAGTTTATTATATATATATATATATATTTATATAAACAAATAAATCATGGATTTTGGTAGATATTTGCTCTAAAGTACCTTCTCTAAGGTTTGGAGTTATGTTGCTAGGTGGCTAATGAGATAGTAAGCACCTCGTTTGTCTTAGCTGATAAAAAATGCTGATAAATCTACAATGCTAATAAACACTTTTGAGCGCTGAATCTGATTTTAAAAGATAAGCTATTATGTGTTTGGATAAATGAGCTGATAATGATAATAAGTTATGTACTGTTTGTTAATAAAATGGCTGATGAAATACTTTTATAATAGAAAGATTCAAATGCTCTTCAAATTTGTAAACTAAAAAATATTTTAATTTAATCATATTATATAAATAAAAATAGTGTAATGGTATGCTTTAATATATGTCAATATTAATATATGAAATCTTGAATCAAATAAAAATAAATAAAAGAAAAGGGAGGGACCTACCCTCTCGAGAGAGGGTAGTACGCTGCCACCGTCTTCCCAAACAATGAAAGGTGTTGAGATAGGTAATGTTCGGATGAGGATAAAAGGTGATGAAAGATGTTATATACCCTCTTATGTGCAACTGACAACCTTGTGGATAAGGATTAAGGAAGGATTGCAAGTCTATTTGGTGGCTTAAGATGCCAATACACATAAAAGTTTTTGCTTTGCTTCTCTGGCACAAAAGACTCCGAAATGCTTTAGGGCTGTTGTTCTTTCTCAGAGGAGTTGCACATACGTATCAGCTAAATGGAAGGCTGTCTTAATCAGCATCATGTGGGCCATTTGGAGGCAGCGGAATGCTTGTCTTTCGTAATGAGAGATTATTATAAATCGAAAATGTGGTGCAAACGGTGAAGGGTTTTATTAAAGAATGGGGGAGTGAAGGGTGATCACTTTTCATGTTGTATATCTTTGTATATAATATTTATTCTCAATAAAATGGATGAGTGATAGAAGGTCAATCATCCTTTTTCTTCTTAAAAAAAGGCCGATGAAAGAGAAAATATTTTTTTATGTGGTGAAAATATTTAGAAAGTTGGAGGATTATAATGGCAAGTTAGCTAGTTAGGCCAAATGACTTATAAGTATAAAAAATATAAGCTAGATTATCCTGCTCTTTTTTTTACTTATAAGTTGGTAAAATAAGGATTTATCTTTTCAAATATTTGCTTACCAAACACAGAAAAGCTTTTAAAATGACTTACAAGTCATTTTGACTTACTTATCAGCATTCCCAAAACCCTCTAATTGTTTGCATTGATAGGATTTCAACAATAATAGTAGATTACCAAGTTGTTAATTTTCATTATATCTCAACTTTATGGAGTAAGTTTATTTGATTCTAGCATATCACACTTTCAATTAGAAAATATGCTATATCGTGTGAGCGTTGGATTAATCATGTATCATATACATACACATCTTTTGGGTGGCTTTACTTGTAACAATAACATATTGACAGCCGTTGTCAATTTTATGTATGTTGCATCATATTTCTTCGTATTCCCTTTTTTACATTAAAACGCGCAACTGGAACACCTTGAGTTGTTCCCATGGGAATAAAACTTATTTTTTCCTTATTGTTGAAGTGTCTTTATAATGAATGGAGGGGTATTTTTGGATGGAGTTTTGACCTCCGTGCACTTATTGGTAGAACCTGGAAGGAACAACGATCAAGTTTACTCAGATCAGTAAGTTAATACAGCCATATTTGCTGAATTACTTGAAAATATTTGTTTGTTTTATATATGATAAACATTCAATTTCATGCCCACACATGTTCCAGGTTCCCTTTGTTCTTGTTGAAGAGGGTAGTTCTGGTTATGTTCATGTTAATTTGGATGGCTCAACACTTCAGCTTCCTCTCACCACAGTTCATCATGAGCTGCACCCTGTTGTGGCAACTCCTTTCACGCTCTTTCAGGCCATCTTTGGTAACGGGTATCCTGTATGTTCTTGATCCATGGACCTGCACTATATTACTGTTGCTCATTTTAGGTGTAATCTCTAACATCTTATATATTTTTGTTTAAGGTTGCATTACTTAATGAAGAAAAGATTCTTCCAGTGGGAAAGCATATAACAGCAATTGGCATTTGCAAACCAAGAAATGGAACTTTTGAAATTAAAGCATGCTTGGAGCTTCCTTATTTCTTGTAAGCTTATATTCTGAAACCCTTTTAACTAATAGATATTTCAGTGAATTTAGTTGTTTAGTTTGTTCTAGTATTGTCATTTTCTCTTATTATCTTCTTGACTACATCGTTGTTATTGTATAGTTGTTTAATTTTCAGGTCAATGGATTATTGTGATTTCATTTTCTTGTGCAGGTCTGACTTGTCAAAGGATGCAATCATGGATAAACTTAATTCTTCAAGTAAAATTTTGTTTTGGAGTGGCATGTTGATTGGGGCATTTTCAATTGGTGTGCTAGGCTATGCCATCATTAGGTATTCACATTGAAATCCCTTATTCATTGTAGTATTCTTATTATTTTATCTTTAAAATGTTTTGATAAGTTTTAGTTATTTCTATACATGACATCAGATTCTGCTCATATGGACAATTTCATTTTGTGTTTACGTGATAGGCAAGATGTAGTGACACCATTCCTTGTTTTGATAATCTTTAACAATGCAGGAACTGGCGGAGATGGAAGGAATGGAGGCAGGGCAGGATGAATCATAATAATGAACCTCCAGGAGAGAATCTCGTGGAACAGGATGATGTTTCAGATGAAGAACTTGATGGAGAGCTTCGTAATGGACAACTTTGTGTGGTCTGTTTAACATCAAAGAGAACACGTGCTTTTCTTCCTTGTGGGCATCTTGTTTGCTGCCGCCGCTGTGCACTGTCTGTGGAACGCATCTCTTCACCGACATGTCCTATTTGTCGTGAGAGTATCCGTTCGTCAATTAGAATCTATGCTGCTTGAGGTACATGGACTTTGGCACCTTGTTCCACTTCACGTTTGAAACTCTTGTCAGACCAATTTTACTTGTGGTCCATGTACATTTTAGCTGACTATTCCAATGGACTCTGGTAGGAGGACGATACATGCTGAACCTAGTATGAGCTAGTTATGAGTGGAACTAGATATATTTTCTAAATGGTTTAGTTACATATTTGCACAGCATTTGTGTATTCCATTTCAGGGTTCAGCTTATGGCTGCCGTCTGCCCTGCTCCCAGGATTCTGATAGTAGTGTTGAAGATGACATTTAAGATCTCCAGTAGGACGTTTAAAGGATGCAATGAAGGCTGGACGATCGAAATTCACAATGATACTAATTGTAACCTCAATTTTAATTATTTGGAACAATATCGCTAATTGCTCATGGGTGCATCACTATGTTGCTATTTGCTTATCTATTCGTGAATATACCAAACAATGGAGTTGGAGCAAAACAGAGTGACCGGAGCTCGACCCGATTTAGTGAAACTGGTGTTTATCGAGCTCGGGCCGAGTTTCCTTATTTTGTGAGAAAGGGTCGAGCTACGTTGACTAGGAAAAGATAAAATAAATATTTCGGATATTTGGTGTACAAATTTATCTGCACGTGTAAATCATGTGATATGCACGCAATGTTCATAATTAAACTCGAGTCATAAATGAGTATATTGCACTAAATTAAGTTCGGTCAATCACTATATAACTATAGTGAATAGTCTTAATTACTAAACGTCATCTCTTTTAAGTTTTTATTTCAATTAGTAGTATCTTTTAAGTTATTTCTAACCACCACTGCAGGCCGGAGCTAGAAATTTGTTCAGTGGGTTCATAATTTAAAGATAAAAAATAAAATTAAATATTCAAATAACTTTTTTTTTTACTTATACGATGAAGTTTTATTTTCTGAAACCCATCAATAATTGCATCTCTTTGTTTTGACTTCTATTTTAAATAAGTAACAACATAAATAAAATATTGCATCTTTCTTAATATTATATTTCAACCAATTGAAATATTGTGCATACCAATAAAGATTGAATCAGCATAATTTATCTTTTATTTCAGTTTGAGGAAAGTTATACTTATGAGGTTGAAATGGTTCTATGAATAAGTGTATTCTTCGAATCTCATATTGATCATTAATTCGACTTCATTTAAAAGGATGTGATGTTTCACTTAAAGTATTCTCATTATCAATTTTCTTTTCACTTTCTTCACCATGAAATATAAACAAGAAAATAGGTGACATTTTTTTAAATATTTTTTTAATGACACAATTAACTGCTTAAGTATTTAAATTAAATTTAGAAAATGATCAAATGCACCGAATAAATAAAAATCTAAGAAGAGAGAAAAAAACTATTAACTATGAAATAAATATATTAACAAAATAAAAAAAATGAATAGTTAATAATTTTGTATCTCTACGACTCGATATAAAATATTAACAATACAAACGAACAATGCAATAATATTTGGTAGCAAACATGAATAATTCTTCAAAAATTAAATAAAATAATTGCATGCAAATTATATATATATATATATATATATGTAATATCGTAAACTATCATAATTATATTAAAATATAAAAAAGAATGAAATTTAATACCTCGTGACAAGGGTATCAATGAATTATGGTGAAAAAATTTAGTATCAATTATATCTGTGCTGCGAAAGAAAAGAATATGATGAAAAATATATAAAATAAGTTAAAATTATTAAAATAATGTAATATGAAAAAAAATATTTAATACCTGAGAGAATCGAGAGAATTTGATAGAAAAACTTAAAAGAAAATTGTGTAGAAGCAAATGATAGAGAGATATTAAAAAATATAATATATAAGAATTAGAAGTGATTTTGGTGGCTGGGTATTAAAATTAGAGGGCAATGAGTGTGCTGCACTTTACTGTACAAATATTTTATCCTTAAAATTATCTAAGATTAAGAAAATAATTAGATTTATAATTTTAATTGGGCTTTAAATGTGCTCTTAAAATTACAGCGGCGAGACTAGAACTAGCGACGTTACCCTAATAATGAAGAAGCTCAAACCATCTGCGTTGGAAAACATGATCGCCTTTACTTCTATATATTAATAATATGTAATTTCAGTGCCTACACGTACATGCATGGAAAGGCATAGGCATGGAAAGGCATATGCCTCCGCCCTTGACCACCACTTCATAAAGAGAGTCTCAATTTTTTAGTCAACTTTGCATTTACAGAAAAAGACCCCTTAGAGCTATCATAGTACTAGAGAACTTAAAAGTAATGAGTTACTTAGCAATTCGCACATGTATATCCACCAATTAAGTCTAATTAAACAGGCATGGTAATTTTATTACCAAAAGAATGCTATGGATCCATACAAGGATAAATAATATAGAGCTTTAAATATATGTAAAAAAAATAGTTATCAATACTAAGCGGAGCCAAGTTCGCATACAGTTTCATAATAAGAAAAATAATTAATATTGATATTTAAAATCAAGGAAACAATTACTTTTATACTTTAAACGGTGTTTTGTTAATGAAAAGTATATATATCATGGTTGACAAATACAAAATATATATTTAAATACATAATTATCATTATATGTTAACAATCAATTTTTATCCGTAATCACTTATTCGATGCAATTTGTTAACTTCCATAGAATATTTTAATGGGAAAAATGGAGGTGTAAACCCATCTATTTTGGCAAAAAATATTTTTTTGGCGAGAAAATTTTGAATGAAAATTTTAAAATTTATTTCCAAAATAGATGTATTTACATGAGTTTACATCCATTGGGTTTACACCCCCATTTTTTTCAATTTTAATGCTTAAGCATAAAAAGAGAGGGAAAAGGAGCACTAAGGTTGGGCTAAAAGTTCAAGAATTATTAATTTGTTAGATTCTTAAAGTCAACGTTAGGAGAAATGTGTAGAGCCCGAAGAAGATTATTCTGCCATATCTTGACTTAAAGATGATCATTTTGACTATTCAAGAAAAAAGCGAAAGAATTAAAATATAAAATCCAACTTTGATAACTTTAATAAAATAAACTATAGAAGTCTTACATAAAAATAACCATGTCTCAAACTAGTACAACTAAATGAAAATAAATTAAACCAAGAGACTATGTGACTCAGGATCAATACTCATGTGCAAGCAACATATTTCTTTACTTTCTTACATGCATCATCTCTCTTCAGTGTCTTTATTTCAGAAGTAAGCTATAACAATATCATTGAAGATATTCAAATATCATTTAATTCAATCTTTCATTCTTTTGATACTTAAACTTTTGTTTCATTTCATAGGAAGTGAGCTATGATATACAGTCAAACATCAATCACTCCTTTCATTTTTGCTTTCTATGTATAATGAGTGAGTTATGATAGATAGTCAAACATCAATCACTCCGCACATATTTTCTTTACATGAGAAGTAAGCTAAGACCAATGGTCAAACAACAATTACTTTACAACCATCATTCATCATTCAACTTTCATTTTTCATAATTTTTCTTTCCATTACTCTACACTCATATGGTACATCATCATTCATTGCTCATCATTCCTTACAGCTAATGCAATATGATCAATGCAATCATGATAATCTAACTGATTATCTTATTATGTTCGTCTTATCCCATTAATAACTTTGAGGTGACTTCAAGAGTTATTTTGTGTTGACTTTGAATTGCTCATTAGTCTTTAAAGATTTCGCCAATAGGTTAGTGGAGGTGCACAAGTCACGACCGGAGAGCATACTTGAGAAATCCTTTTGTTGCAAGGCGGGGAGAAAGTCATGCATAGCAGCTATTCTACAAGTCCCCTATCATCAATAACACTGACAATCCCAAACATTCAATGCATGACGATCTTATTATCATTTTAGTGAGAATGATTGACCCTTATATTGTCCACATATTAGTCATTAGGATTCAGAGAAAAAGTTCACATCATCTATCATCTAAAATTAAAGAACATTTCATTATAAAAAAAATTGCAAAAGTTCGTCGCGGCCCGTGACATGCCCTATCACGGTCGTGATCGAACGAATGACATTTTCCTAACTTGGTCACGACCCGTGAAGGCTCTATCATGGCCGTGATATCAAAGTTCACATCATGTGACATAAGCTCTGTTTGGCATGATTAGCGGTTTAACTAGCTAATAGTGGTATGATTAGAGGATAGCGGTTCAAATGATGAATAACGAATAGCGATTAACTATTAGCGGTCTACCAATAAATGTGTTTTGCAAATAAAATGTTTGAATGAGCTTATGAACGTTAAATGACTGAAATGGACATATGAGAGCTTTTAAATTATTCACATTATTATATGCATAAGAAAGGTTATATTAGGCAAGAAATCTTCGTAAGCTACTTTTGAAACTCCAGACGTTGGGTGTTCAAGCGTCTCAATACGCTCGCAGCCCATCGCTTGTCGCTACTCTTTTTTGTATTTACCAAATACGTTAACAAGTGTTTTGACTAAGTCAAAATGCTAAATGCTATACCATAATCTATTTTCATGTCATGCCAAACAGGGCCATAGTCCCTCACGATTGTGACTGAATGCATACTCTTCTCTGGATTTCGCCATGGCTCGTGACTTGTTGTTCATGGCCGTGACCGAACACTTAACATTTTTTCCATCTCATCATGGTCCGTGATTTATTGTTCACTATCATTACCGAACATAGGATATCTTCACTTCCCCTTAACAGCTCGAGACCTAGGGGCTCATGGTCGTGATCAAATGCACGCTCGTGAAGTTACCTTCACGACTTCTCTACATATACATCATGACCCGTGACATGTAGGATCACGATCGTGACCGAAAATGTTATTTTAATCACGACCGGACATGTTAGTCGCAATCTTGATCAAAAGGATATTTTCCTATCTTACGACATGAGCCTTATTATTGATCCCTTTGTGTCATGGTCGTGACCTATTGGTCACAACATTTTCCTCCTGTTGTAAGATAGGAAAATATCCTTTCGATCAAATGCACGCTCGTGAAGTTACCTTCACGACTTCTCTAGATATACATCACGACCCGTGACATGTAGGATCACGATCATGACCGAAAAGGTTATTTTAATCACGGCCCGACATGTTAGTCACAGTCATGATCGAAAGGATATTTTCCTATCTTACGACAGGAGCCTTATTATTGATCCCATTGTGTCACAGTCGTGACCTATTGGTCACGACATTTTCCTCCTGTCATTCTCATGTTCTTTTGGCTATAAGGGTTTCATATCATGGTGAATCAAAAACCATAATTTCTACTAGTCATCCTAAACGAAACATCATCATATGGATCCTACACTCTCATAATCAATCTTCTTCTCCTATTAAATCTAATTATACAGGGACTAATTAACAACATTAAAGCATGAACATCATCCTCTTCAAAAAGTTAACAAAGGTTTTAGGACATAAACATCATCATATATATACTTCTTATCCATACAATTTAGAGAAAATCTAGCATGCAATCTTTTTCTCGTTCTTTTTGCGTTCTTTGATACAGAAGCTTTATATCATTTAGAATTAAGAAAAAATTACATCTACAAGTTATACAAGTCAAAACTTTATCATTTGAATCACAAACTATCATCTTACATTGTATTCAATTGAATCTAATCATACTCGAGTCCAAGTAGAGATTCAAAGGTATGACCATCATCATCTATCTTCATCTAAACCTATCATGCAATTAATCTATTAAAAAAAGTATATCTAAAGGATCCACTTGTGTAGATACTTTTTAGCCCATATGCTTGTTATTCGGATCTTTGTCAAGCGATCTTGTCATTCTGTTGCGACGACCCTTCTTCTTGGAATCTCTTGAACGAGAGAGACGACAGGAAAACAAGAAAAACTACGATCAGTTGAAAAAGATTTAATCGGAAGAAAATACTAATAATAAAAAGAGTTCATGTTCGTTGAACCATATATGATATTTTTGGATTGCCTAATATTTGAGATTCTGAATTTGATTTTCAGTTGCATGGATATTTTTGGGATTGAAAATATGGGGAGTTACAAAATATGTTGGGAAAGTACAAAAAATGTGAGGAATATATATATTGTTGCTTGTTATTAAGAAAATGCTAGAAAAAAGAAATGTTAGAATAAAAAAAACTGCACGGTTTAGGAGTTGAACAACTACTAGCATAAACATTTTACCCATTGGTGGAAAAGAAAAAAAAACAACTTTAAGAAAAACAACAAGAGAAAAAAAATAAAAGAATTATAATTCATCCGAAAAAAAATGTTAGAGAAAAAACGGGTATACTATATACTGATATCTTAGAATAAAGATTAAGAAAAGAAATAGCAACATTCTTTTAATGGAAAAAATGATAGTTGGAAAACATTCATATTAAACCCCATGTTGTTTGAACCAAGTGAATTAACAACTTTAACTAGAAAGAGACAAATATTATGTAGTACGCAAACTTCATACAGTGATTAAGGGTATGTTTGGATTAAAAGTTTTGATGAGATAGATTAGGCTAAGTTGGGGTGGGTGGGTTTATATAGCTAACATCATGTTTGGATATAATTTGTTAAAAACTAGGGGACACTCATGCCCTTCGCATATTTTTTAATAAATATTTACAATTGATTCTAAATATTTATAATTGATTCTATGTACAACTCTTTTAATTTATAATATTATGATAATTATTTTAAATGTTCGATTATAATTTTTTTAGAGAAATAGAAATATTAATCAAGAAAAAAACATAAAATAAAAATAAGGATGATTAAAATAAAAATAGAAACAAAAAATAATATGGAAAGAAGATGTGAAAGAAAGAGTTCTAATCATAATTAATCAATATCTCTAACATTGCTAATATCAATAAGAAATGAATAAACTGTACTCATTTGAGGAAATGAAATAAGTGTCAAATGAATTAATAGCTCAGCAGAGTATAACACTCTAGATGTGAGAAATGAAAATCTAATAATTAAAACTTTTTATCTCAATAAAAAATGAGTTGAAATTGAGATAATATCCCTCAAATTATTTATGTTTAAGTCATAACTCTTGTAAATAACAATGAAATATTTTCACTAAAATGAAATGATTGAATAAAAAAATAGAATAATATATCAAATAATGTATAATCGTAATGCGCGAGAATGTTTCGTAGTTGTAAAAATAAATGTAGGAAAGATTCAATTTTCTACATAAAAAATACTTTCCAAATTATTTACATAAATAGTTTAATTTCCTGAAACAAAGCATAACATAAATGATACATAGATAAACAAAACAACAGTTGTAACAAATGCATGCTTATCCACAAGGTGATTAATCGAATCAGAGTTTATCCACCTAACTACATAAAACTCCATCCTCCTATCGATAAATCCATTTTGAGAAAATCGTTAAAGTAACTGTTTACAAAATTATGTTACGTGAATGACCAACAACGAATTAGAACTAACGTATATATCATAAAAAAGGGAAAACAATGAAAAAAAAACTATTTTTATTAAAATCTAAAATATGTTTAGAATAAATACAAAATTCTACTCTTTTTCATCCCTCTAAAATTTAATATTACCCATTTATCTGCCATAAAATTTATTTATTAATAATCATGCAATTATTTTGTTAATCTTATTGAATTTTATCTAGTTATTTTAAAAAATAAAATAGGATTAAAAAAGGGCCAAGTGCTCAAAGGGCAGATGCATTAAAGTTATGATGCTTTGGTTAATGATCCTGCATAATAATTTTACTTTGCCTCGTCAATAGTGATGATGATTGATGATGCACTCTTCTATTGTTACTGAAAAAAATTCGTCCTATTTTAATGCATTTATTGTTGAAAAAGTTGAGGGGTTTTCAATTACTTGATTGTATTCACAATTCTTGGGAACTTACGATAAGGTCTCATTAAATAATGATGATTTTATTTGAATAGCTTTTTTGACTAATGAGAAATCCTCTAAGATGAAAAACGTTTCGTAAGCAACTACAAGACCTTTGGATGCAAGGTGTTTCAAGCAGGTTCCATATGGCATAATTAAGTAATGAGCATAAAGAAATTATACATGACTAAATCATAATTTTCGTGGTCAATCACTCATTTATATAGATTTTGTACCAATTTTTTGAATCTAGTTGGCAATCGAAATCAGTGATTCCTATAGATAGTTCATTACTGTATATCCGGCAGTTAACTGACCTGATCTATCTTATTCCACTACGAGCACTACTCCATCCAGATAATAAAACTATTTTCATCGTTTATAATAAATTAAATTTGTGACGGAAATAAAATTTATGTAAATTTTTTTGGGATTTAAGATTTTAGAGTTTAAAGTTCAGATTCAAAAATATATATTATTTTTGTACTTATTTATAGTATTAATTGTGCAAAAATTTGGGAAGTGCCAGAGGCTAAGGCGCTTCTTGAATGTTACCAATTATATAATTTTAAAGTTATGATTGAGAAAGAAATTATTATTAACGTTCGAAGACATAATCAAATTAATCATAGGCTAACATTTTTTGTCTTTTTTAAACACATGAATTCATTAATATATTTTGATCTAATAATTATTTTAAATAAAGAACAATAATTTTGTTCTAATAATGTTACTACGACAAAATCAATTTATTAAACAAATCTTTCTTTCATTGATAAACTAAATACAAATAATTTTATAAATGTTGCGTAAAACAATGTCTAAGAAAATGATAAAAAGATAAAATTATCATGATTTAATTTTTAAAACATTAAAATAAAATACTTTTCTATCTATCCAGCAATGTATATATATACAAAGAGGACACTTTTAGTGTAGCACACGTTTAGTGTAGTGCGTATAGCGCACCAAAAAGTAACGTCATTTTTCTTATAAAAGAAATTGATCACTGTTCACTTGTACAGAAAGTGTCGTGTTACTTTCTGCACAAGTGTGCTACACATTTTTTTTTCCCTATATGTTCTCAAACCCTATTTTAGAAAGTTGTGCTGGAATTGAAACACCGTCTGGAGTGTGCACTTCTAACGTTGCTCGTGCAAGTGATGACATGAGCCGACGATGATATTGTTCCCTCTTTCCTTCCTTCTTGGCAGGTGAACAAAAATCTCTTTTAAATGTATCCTTTTTCCTCTCCCTTTACTCCACTGCCTGCTCTTACTCTCTCGCCATCGTCGTCGTCTCTGCTGCCGCTACCTGCTGCCGAATTCATTTTCTCATCATCGCTTCACCGTGAGCCACTTCCATGGCGCTGACGCCCTATGACCGTCCCGCTTCCGCTGCTTGAGGTGGCCCGCCAAGGGCCCTCGTGGCTAAGGCTGGCGGATGAAGTATTTTATAATTGATGTCTAAAGTAACGAAAAAAATAATATGATTGTTAATTAAATTATTGTGGCTGTCTAAATTAATTGCATACGTTTATAATTAGGTAGCGCTATTTTGCAACCCAAATGAAAGATGGAGCGGTGTTGTGACTTTGTAACAAAAATAAAAAGATCGTGCTTTCTTCTAAAAAAAAGAATTAAATGAATGGAGAAAAGTTTGAAACGATTGCTTAAGCATTGTGTAATAGTAAGAATAACTATATGACTCATTATATTTCTAGTTAATTGCAGGGTGAGAACTTTAGTTAATTATAGGAGGAAGAATATAATGTATGAGTGCTTATGGTGATTTTGTATGAGAAATAAAAAGGTATGTTTTTATTCTCAGAAAAAAGAGAAAAAAAGATAATTGGCATTGGTGAATGAAAGAAGAGCTTGAAACTCATTTTATATATATGTAAGGTGGGATGGTGTTTTGAAACTCATCAAATAATTTAAATTTCAACCCACTAATTTGGTGATTTTTGATGGGTTATAAATTTTTGTACCCATTTTATCCTTACTCCTATTATCTAATCTTAAATTAAATAGGAGGGTAAAATAAACTTTTATATTAATTAACCCTTTGAACCTCATATTTTAAATTTTTTATCCAAACAATATATAATTTAATTTAACCCACCATACTCATCCAATTCTTATCTAAATATGAATCTATACATATATAAAGCTCATGCATTGAGCAATCCTAAGAAGCCCTCCCTCTCCTTTCAAAATTCCTATTTATCTTTTATGTCAATTTTTTAAATTTTTTATTTTCTCTTTCATCTCCTCATTTCTTTCATATCAATAAATATATGAGTTATCTATTCTATCTCATAAATGACATTTATAATTATGTTTCAATTAAATTTTCACTTTGTTCTTCATGATTAACTTTTCATATTCCATATATATATAAAGTTGGACTTTTAGGAATATTTCATTTAAAAAATTTATAGTTAATTTTATATTAATATAATTCTAAAAATATTTTAATACTAAATATTATTTTATACTTTTCACTCCATCTCTTTCATATCAATAATTATATGAGTTATCTATTATATCTCATAAATGGCATTTGTAGTTATATTTCAATTAAATCTCATTATTTTTTTCCACTTTTTTCTTCATGATTAACTTTTCATATTCCAAATTTCTATATATATATATATATTATATAGTTGGGCTAGGATTTCTCTCCTTCAAGTATTCCATCTAAAAATTTTGTAATTTTTTAATTCTCAATTATTATAATTTTCATTAACATTTAATATTAAATATTTATTTAAACTTTTCAAATTCATGACATCATTGACTTTTCAAATTATCGAAGAGTTATCATATACTATTCATTTCTTACATGCAAAATTATTTCTCTTTCTTTTTCAAAATTTTTTTCCATTCAAGTTCATTTTGATATGTCATTTAATTTTTTCCACTTTGTTCTTTATGATTAACTTTTAATATTAAAATACACATGATAAGTACCTTATTAATAATATTATTACATTTTTTACTATTCCTTGATAAAACTATTTTTAAATGTTTTATAGAATAAATTAACTCAACCCGATAAGTATCTTATTAATATAAATATATTGAATAATATTTTTTAATTCTTATATAAAAGGGTTTTGATTTAATGTAATTTTTTTATATTTTTATGTAAAATAATTTTAAATTTTAAACTATAAAAAAAATTATAGATATAATTTTTAAGACAAGTTCCTTTTGTTATAAAAAAATTAGTATCTATCATTAAACATTAG
>LTAE01005698.1:0-27663 GCA_001647135.1 Pontederia paniculata | reverse complement strand
CAAGCCTCCGGACGTCCTCTATCTTCGCATGATGTCCTCTGGTCGCGCGCTCTCAACCTGAGGTCGATCACTTCTTCCACTGCCCTCTGCTCCGGGCGTCCACTGTCTCCACCTGAGCCCTCTGGACGTCCGCTCTTCAGCTTGGCAGTTTTCCGGTCGTCCACTGTCTCCTCCAGAGCTCTCCGGACGACCGCACCCCAAACATGTATTGGAAGATGGTGTTGTTGGGGTCGCCCATTCATCAATCATCGGGCGACCTCCTCATTTCAGTCCTTTTCCTCCAGTCATCCGTTCTTCTTTTCTGATCGACCGATCGCCCTCTTATCCCCCACTGTCTATTACCGGTCGTCCTCTTTATACCGCCGGTCGACCGTCTATGCCTCCTCCTCCATATACACTCCACTCTAATACTGGTCGACCTCTCTATATCTTTGCTCGATCGTTTGTGCTTCACTGCTGCTCACATGCTCTCCTCCTCTGATATAGTCGACCGTTTGTGCAGTGGTCGTCCATTCATTTAGCTCAGGTCGACCGCTGTACTGAACTTGACTATGTCCTGTTACAGAAATCAGCTCAAACAAGTTCATCAGTACAAACTGAGTTCACTTACAAATTTGTGACCAATCAAAACATTCTCGGGATCCTAGATTCAACAATATTAAAAAAGTTAAAATCTAAGAATTTTATATGTAAACGCTATTTGAGTGGATTTCATATTGATTCCAAGGAAAATTGAATCAATGAGATACAAAGTATGCAGGTACTGTTATAATTTGTAAACTAAATATATGTCAATTTGTCTAGTACTGATATTTAGCATTTTGACTGATATTATTCACATAACATGCAATTGATGTTAAACAATTATAACTAAGCCTTAAATGGAAGATAGATGTTTAACTGTATGAGATTTGTATTGGGCCCTTATGGCATTATCTTAGTATTATTTTAAGGTCATATAATGCATAAGAGCACAATTGAAATGGTAGTGTATTGAGTGACAAATTAATTATTGTATTGCTCAATGAAAACATTGAACATTGAATCACTGATCCTCATCGAACTATTGAGCAAATAGATTGACCTGTCCTCATCAGACATTAGTTTCCTATTTTTATTGTATTGGTCACTTGATATGATCCATATTAGAGTACCACAAGCTATCTTGATATGAATTATGCAATTGTCAAATTTGAACCTATCATATTTGGACCTGACATTATTGAACATGATGACAAGGAAGAGACTCCATGTGATGATCAAGATATTGTTGCTCAAGATGGTAAAAAATCTTTGCGATTGAGTACTTGTCCAATAATAAGATTGCGAGTGAAACAAATTCAGACTGTTGTGGAGAGTCATCTTCAAACTGGGTTGAAGATTTTAGATCAAATTCAACTATTCAATGTATTACAAATTGGGCTGCATGAAGAATCCACATGATGTGGCCCAAACAACTCATGGATCAGTTATTTAATCTAGAACTTCGAAATTAATTAGGAGAAAACATTATATTTAGAGTTGTGATTGGAATTGACTTGTTATTTTAGGAAAGAAGGGTCCTTTGCTAGTAGGCTAGTTAGGATTTTACTCTTTGTCAGAGTATAGTATTTAAGAACCTATAAAAATTATTGGTTTGTATTATTTAAGGAATCATTGAATGAATTAAAATTATGTCTTAACTGCTTGTGTTGTGAGGGAACTCCTACAACTCGTTCTTCGTGAACTTCCGCTGTTAATTATGACGTAAACTTGTGATTACATCTATCAATTTATAATATCAATTGCTTGATTCATTAGTAATCTTGAGGTTCATATTCCACCATCTGATCTCGATCCTCTTGATTATCATAGGATGCTACTCAGATGTGACATGCAATGCTTCAAATTCTAATTTCAAAGAACATTTTAGAGATACAGAGAACTAAGAACTCGCTATTCCTCTCTAGGATGCTAGCAAGGAAACAAAATCTCAGAGAAATCATAAAACAACATTAAACACATTGTTCATGTGCATTGCAAAATTGAAGAACTAATTCAATTAAATCAAGAGTTAAACATGTTTCTTTTACAATAAAATTTACTCTAGAAAAAGAAATAAAAAATACTAATGGAGTTCACCCTTCAAAAGTAGAGAAAGAAGATTCCGAATATGAAAAATTAAGAACAATGCACCTTTGACAATTGTCTTTTTCAAAATCTACGAAGAAATATTTCTTCTTCTCTATGGCGTTAGGATCTCTTCAAGCATAAAGCTTGAAGTTCCGGGCTTAACGCATAAGGCATGCTGCATCAAATTCAGAATTGTGGCTTGTTGCACTCCATAAAAGTGAGGATTTCAGGGTTTATTTATAGGATTTTCAGTGGATTTCATCATATATAAAGAGTCCTAACTTATAAAACTTAGGTCTCCAATAGATATAATTCAATCTTGGATGAAAATCTTCAAAAGATAATATTGAAGAACTTCATAATGAAAAATAAATTATCCTAGGAAGTTTCATGGCCCATTAAAGAATTGTCATGACCGTAAGTATTCTCTAACATCCACGCAATTTCACGACCCATGAAATTGGATTCATGGTCATGACCAAAAGTTGTCTTCAATAGGTGGGAAGTCACGACCTGTAACTCAAATGTCATGGTCGTGGCCGTATGTAATTATCGTGAGTTGTCTATCACGAGCATCACTGACTTATGCATCCTTATAATCCATGCGCTCACGATCGTGATCATGCCTTCACGACTTGTGATGAATATCGTTGCTATTTTCTTCGAACACACTCACGATCTTGAAGTTGAATTCATGGACCGTGATACTCAGCACGGGCGTGACTCGAATTCATGTTCTCATTATCTCTCCATTGTCATGGTTTCACGGCCAATGACTTCTCTTCTATGTTACTTGCTTGCGCTCATGGGCGTGATTGTTTTGTCACGATCGTGATTTTCCAATTTTATATTGATTTGCCCCCTGATTTAACTCCATATTATTATGGTCTTCCTTTGTCACGCTACCAAATGCCTTGGACGTCAAAATACATGACATTATGCAGACTTTAACTTGAAAAATTAAAATGAAGCAAAATTATAGATAAAATGATGCATGTGATGATGAATTCAATGAAAATAAGTCTAAAAATAATGTGAAAAATATGATTAAATTATCATGCATCAAACTTCCCCAAGCTTATAATCTTTCTTGTAATCAAGCGAAATTCCAGCAATGTTCAAAACTATTCCATCATAACATATATCTTGCATAACAATACTTTCGTTGCACCATCTCTCTTGTTCCTCACTAGAAACACATCTAATTAATCCTCCTGCATTACAAAGTTTTTGAGACAAAAAAAATTTAAACAATATCCATCACAACTTATAGATAATCACAACTTAATATACTATCAAACTACAACATTAATATTAAAGGTATAAGTATCTCTTGAACTTATACTATTAAAAAATAAAAATAATCACAACTTGCAATTTTATGAGTTCTAACTTTCAATCATGGTTGCACAAGAAAGTCCATGTAGCGAGCTTTTAGTCGATGGATCCCAAACTAGACGATCTTAGGTCACTAGTAAGAGTCCTCTACGAGGACTTTCTCGAATATTTTCATGTTCTGAATTAAAGGTTGAACTAGAAAGTTGAGTTAGCACTTAGGCGCTTCTCCAATTTGCACAAGATAATCCGTGTAGCGAGCTTTCAACTGAATGCTAAACCAGATGAACTTAGGACAACAGATGTTAAGGCACCCCTCGAGCTTACTTGCCTGAATTCACCCAGGTTCCGAATAACACATAAGTATTATCTCAACCCCTTTTATGCATACTTTATATTTTTTTTCAAAACTTTGCACTTTTCTCTTCTTTTTTTTACATTCTTTTCACTTTGCATTTTTTTTTCATTTTCGATAAGGTCAATAAATATTTAAACATTCAATAAAAATGTTGTAACTATCTAGGATCAAATACAATGAAGATAAAAAATAATTATAGTATAATAATTCATAGCCCTATTTCATAAGATTCACGAATTCAATACATATATTTGTGATTAAGATTTAAAAGAATAACCCTCTAATTTCATAGATCATGCGAGATATTTTTAGAATATATACTTAAATAAAGTAAAAAGTTAAACCAGAGTTAGTAAAAGGTGAGACATTTTTGAATTTTTTCCATTTCTTTCAACTAAACATGAAATGCATATAACCGATGACACAATAAAACTAAACATGAAATGCATACAACCGATGCCACAATAAAACTAAACATGGAGTGAAACATATTAAACAAAACAAAATGCATGAAATGCAAACTCCCTCAAACATAGACTGAACATTGTCCTTAGTGTTTAAGCCCCAACCGAAGGAGATGATACAATGATAAACAAAAAGAAAAAAGATGCAACTAAAAGAAAGAATACAACCAGACTACTCTAGAGGTCGTGTAGGCGATATCAGAGTGAAGAATTCTCCATAGTGTCCCTATGGTGTGATACTCGTGCATGCACCGAATCATCTCATCAATGTTGTCCTGGCATACACATATCTCCATCATCATCTCCGACCGGAACTGCTACTCCACTCGAATCGCCTCTAGTGTGGTCTAAATACCTGAAAAATCATATTATAGGTTGTAGGAGGCCATATCGTCAGTAGGTGCATCAGGTAGCTCAAAGGAAGGTCCTGCATCTAATGGTCTGGGTGTAGGTAGCGGTGTTAGCTCAACTGGCTCTGTATGATGCCTAGAGAGTGCCAGGAAAAGAATCCAATAAGCCCTATCGAAGACTGTAAATCTCTACGGCTCATCACACAAAATCCTATCCAACATATTCTTGAATATGAACATGGGAGCTCCCTTCTCGATGCAGGCGAGCTTCATGTTCAATATGCTCTGGTCCAGATAGACATTGGCCTTGACCAGCTTGGAATCTTCCAACCGCATCCTAAAATGCTCTACAATTGGGGTAATAAGTCCCTTGACCATAATCTTGCCCTTCGTCTTCTTGGAATGCCTCTCGTAGTTTTTGGTGACGAAGGCTCGATGTTGACTCCAACCCCCTCGACCATCACATACAAAAGATAGAGCTCTGTCTCATTGGGGGACCCGTCGCTATCGTCTCACCCACATATAATGTTGGAGAGGATCCGGTGGGCGAATATCAAGAATGGGTTCTGGATCATATTGCTCTTGGCGTACTGATAATTGAGAATGACCTCCCACGTGATAGCTTTCTAGAATCTTGCTACATCAAAATCTCTAGGGACGTATGTCTTTCCTCCATGTGGGAACTAGTAGATATCATTAAAATTATTAAGGTGCAGGGAAAACCTCTTGCTCTACATCTAGAAATTGACCTTGTTCGCCTTATACTTCGTGTCGTCCAGATTGGTCATCCTGAAGGCACTGAGGAACTCCAAAGTGAGCTCCTCATACATGTCCCACGCCCTCTTGAGGAAGTGGACAATGTTGATGTTACCAAAAAACTGAGTAATGTCGTTCCATAGCCCATAATATCTAAAGTCGTTTTGTTGAACAAAGCGGGTTGGGGGGAGGTCCATGAATGACAGATTTGCATATTGCTGCCGATATTTATCGCTGCAGAATGTGATGGATGGAGATCACTTGATCAACTTGACATTCGTCATCTCGTCATTTTCCATAGTGTGAATCCTCTGAGTCTTTTGCTTCTTTTGGTGCTCCATTAATGCGTCAAAAAAATGGAAATAGGAGAGGGACATGCACTATCATGATAGTGAATTATGCTCATGACCCTTGAAAGATGTTGTCACGACCTACAAATAAGAGCTCATGGATGTGAGAATGCATAGTGTAGGTTTCATCCAGATCTAGATTTTACGGCATGTGAGCTATCTGTCACGGACCGTGAAATGGTGCTTTCGCCTTCATACTCAGGTCACGACCCATGAAATCAGGTTCATGATCATGTGATAATCTCCCATCTTCTTCATCACTGGAATCATGGCCTGTGAACTATATGTCATCGCTGTGAGATCAATGTAGATCTTTGCCTCTTGAGTTTTCATGGCTCATGATATTGGAGTCATGGTCATGAATAAGTCACCTGCGACTTCGCGAGTAGCTTGTCTTCTTTTGTGCATGTGTCATGGCCTTGATCTGTCTATCATGGTGATGCATGCTATGTATACATGTAAATCGCTAGCAAGTACACTAATCGTATCAAGTAATAGAGAATGAGTAGAGTGTCGATCCCACGAGAAAATTGTCATCCTAAAGTTAACTGACTGAACTAAAGAGAGGGGTACATTGACTTTTGATATGTTGTGTTCAAAAGAATTCAAACTAAAAAAAAATGGTAATGATATGATCATGAAGCTTCAGAATGATGTCATCAAGCACTGGACTAAGATGAATAAGTAGGGAAAAATCTAACCTAAATGATTAAAGTTCAAATCCACCAATTCCTAAGAGGGTTAAGGTTTACCTAAAATCTGATGTCCTCTCTAGAATGCATCAACTATCTCAAACCTATAGAATCTATTGCTCTTTTCCAAGATGACAATCTAATCTATTAAGGTTTTAAGATGCAATGAAATGTAATCCCTAAACTATGGATGGTTCTTCTCCTAGGATGACAATCTCACATACCTCACATCCGATATTCCTCTCCTAGGATGATACTAAGTGTGGTATGAAATGTTTGACTAAAATGGTTCATAAATCAATTCAGGCATGCATATGAAATCAAGAACTGCTATTTTTCTGCAGGATGCTAACATATTATAACATCATACATAGTATGAAAGACATTAAACACATCATGACATACACAATAGAAATGGGAGAAACAAACTTTATATAAAACTAGGGTTTCTCCAGGTTTTCCCTTTTACAAGTAAAATCTCCAAAGAGAACTAATAAAATACATGGGAGTTCATTCGGATATACAATAGGAGAAGAAAATAAATTACAATACAAATATTCACAGAAGTTTTACACCTTCTATTTGACGATTCGATAACACTTTGTCTTCTCCTTCTTTTAGTTCTTCGAGACTTTAAGCATCCACCAAATGAGGTTTTGGGGGCTATTTATAGATGGGAAGAACCCTAGACTTGATAAAAAATCGTCCAAGGGAAGATCAAAATCCAAACTAGATCTTGACCGTCGAAAATAGACTTGAAACGACCTTTAAAACATCAGAAATTGCGCATGACAAATATTTTCACGGCCCGTGACATAAATGTCACGGCCATGACCAAACATGATTATGGGCGTGATTCGCATCACGACTCACGAAAGAAATGTCACGACCATGACCGAACAATAGTATTATGGCTGCACAAGTGTCACAGCCCATGATCGGAAATCACGGCCGTGATCGAACACTTGTCTTTTCTCCATAATGCGTCACCGCCCGTGACAAAAGTATCACGACCGTGACCGAATAGTTTTAGCTGTCACGCCCACAACACGGATGTGACCGAACATCAGTATTTTTCTCAGGAAGTCAAGGCCCATGATCTAGAAATCACGGCCGTGACTGAAGCATTATTCCTCCTTTCATTGCCGTCACGACCCATGATAGAATTGTCACGGCCATGACCGAAACATGGTTTTCTCCTTGCTGGTGGTTCGAATTCGAAGTTAATGCGGTCAAATGGGCACGATGTCAATTTCAGAGATTTATCATAATTCGTGACGCAAGTGTCATAGCCGTGATGTAGCAGCTTTTACGCGTGAAACCACGTTCACGGGTGTGAAATATACTTCACGAGATTTTGTCACGACCCAAACATGGCATCACGATCGTGATATTTAGAAATTTCATGTGAAACCGTGCCACAATCGTGTGAGGTTTATTTCACAATATTGAAAATAGGGATGCGAGCCTGTGATGAGTCAATTATGCCTCTATAGTCGATCACCCTTGTGACAAAGTGTCACGATTAGCAAATCACGATCCTGAGATATTTATCATGACTGTGACACATGTCAGGATCTCCGGTTCAGGTTCTCACATGGTCGTGAATGTATGATCACAACCCATGAACAAGTCCAATTTTTTTTCAGGCGCGCTCGCAACCGTGACAAGTTTTCATAACACTTGAGTTGACGACTCATGGCCGTGAATGAAGTATCACGGCCCGTGACGAAGTTGATCTTTTTGAAATTTTCCATTAGATGACTCCAAAACTCACCGATGTACTAAATTATACTAAGACTCGACTAAAAATCATCAGTAGAGAGAAAAAAATGATTATACTAAAGAAAATAAGACTACAAAATTATACGTAAAATTAGGAACATTGAGAATAAGGATATGATCGTGGATGCCCTTCATGGTGAGTATCAATAGTTGTGATGAAACATAAATTCTTCTAACTCCTAGCCATCAACCTGATCATTATAACTAATATTTCCTCAATTATACTTTAACTTTATGGGTCAAAAGATTATTGACGTCTTTCATGCACAAGTGGGATCTTTTGGCGCCATTGCTTTTGTGTTCTTTTCTCTTTTGGTGGCAATTGATTTGGAGGCATTGTTGTTGTACTAGTAGGGACTTCTGAAGGCAAGCTCCTGCTTCTCACTTGTCCATCTTCTATTATTACTCACTTGTCTCCTTTATTTTCCATTGAGTTATCCATCTTCTTTTGTTGTTTCGTTTTGGCCCCCGTCTTC
This sequence comes from Pontederia paniculata, assembly GCA_001647135.1. Lineage (NCBI taxonomy): Eukaryota > Viridiplantae > Streptophyta > Magnoliopsida > Commelinales > Pontederiaceae > Pontederia > Pontederia paniculata. Next base: position 18,985 of record LTAE01005698.1, on the reverse strand, counting down.
TTTGAGAACTGTTATGGTTGTGGTGTGGGCGTACGAAAGTTTTTGGACACTCCACATTGTTACAATTATGAAGTTCGACATATTGAGAAGTCAATTGTGCAACTTACTTCTCTAATACTCGAAGCTTTGTTTCCATGGATTCAAATTTGAATTGAATATCTAATAATTGTAGGGATGACTCTTCATAGCTTTTTGTTGACTTTTTAGTTGCATTAATTATGCCTCCAAATTAGTGACGAGTTGATCTTGCATGAGGAGTCTCTTTTCAATGGTTGTCGTCAATTGAACAATCATCCTTTCGAGATTGAGCTTTGATTTAGTCGATGGCTTAGTTTTGAGTAATGAATTAATCACACCATTTACTGCTTTGTTGTGTTTCATTAAATCCACAATTTGCTTCTCTGTTGATTGAATAATATTTTCTTGCTCAAAGAATTTTGTCAAAAACCCACCCATCATATGTGTGTGAATGCTAATGGGTCAATCGAAAGGTCTTCTAGTTGAGATGGTTGAGGCATGTTTTTGTATTTTGATTTTGAGTTGCCTCATGTTCAACTTGCTCAATAGATTTGTCTTTGTCTTCAACCATTGGCTTTGATTGTTAATTGATCTTTTGTTGCTTCTTTGCCATTGAAGATGAATTGATGTGATCTTTGAATACACTGTGTGCATAATATATATCTTGCCACACTTGCAACACCAAAAGAAAAGTGAAAGCAACAGAAATAAAAATCTTAAAGTAGTTAATAAAGCTACAATAGTGAAAATAACTTAATGCGTGCTAATGTGATAAAAAAATTCACTAGCAAGTGCAGTAATCATATCAAGTAATAATAATGATGAGTAGAATATCGTTTCTACGAGGATTAATATAATTCATATATCTAACCCGACCAACTAATAGGATATGACAAAGTATGAGGAAACTAAAATTAACAAGACCTCTGGATCAGGATGAGATATAAATCATGAGAAATTCAGTTGTACACCAAGACTTTGGATATGTTGTGTTCAAAGTAATTCAAACTAAAAAAAAACAATTGGTAATGATATGATCATGAAGCGTCAAAATGATGACAACAAGCACTGGACTCAGATGAGTAAGTAGGGAAAAATCTAACCTAAAAGACTAAAGTTTAAATTCATCTCCGATAAAGAAAAATAATTCAAAAATTACTAATGGAGTTCACCAATTAAAACTAGAGAAAAAAAGTTACAAAGATGAATAATTAAGAATAATACACCTCTGATAATTGTCTTCTTCAAAATTTGTGCAGGAATATTTATTCTTCTCTATTGTGTTAGGCTCCCTCTTCAGGCGTGAAGCTTGAACTTCCAGGCTTAAAGCATAAGACGTTTGCATCGAATTCAGAATTGTGACTTGTTGCACACCCAAAAGTGAGGTCTTGAGGGTTTATTTGTAGATTTTTAGTAGATTTCATCTAATATGAAGAGTCCTAACTTGTAAACTTCAAACTCCAACGGATATAATTCAATCCTATATCAAAATCATCAAAAAATAGTGTTGAACGACTTCAAAATGCAAAGTAAATTTTATCTCGAAAAGTTTGACAACACGTGGCCGTAAGTGTTCTCTAACATCCACTCAGTGTCACGACTCGTGAAACTGGATTCACAGCCATGACCAAAAGTAGTTTTCGATAATGATGCAAAGTCACGATCATTAACTCAAATTCACGGCCGTGACCTTATGTAATTATCTTTGTCGTCAGGTTGTCACGACCATGAGTAGTCCTCACGGGCGTGATCATATGTATGTATCTTTATCATCCATGCACTCACGGTCGTGATCATTCCTTCACGACCCGTGATGAATATCTCTACTATTTGCTTTAAACGCGTTCATGACCGTTAATTTGAATTCACAACCCATGATATCTAGCACGGGCATGAATGTCATTCACATTCTCATTATCTCTTTGATGCCATGGCCGTGAAAGTGATTTCACGGCCTGTGACGTTTCTTTTGTGTTATTTGTTTATGCTCACGAGTGTGATTGTGTTGTCACGGTTGCGACTTTCCAATTTTATCAACCAATTAAAAACGATAAGCCCTATGTCCATGCAATTCGAGAAGAGCGAACAGAAAGATCGAGAAGTTCCATCCAAATTTCAGTTGATGTGAGCACTTCCTACAGGCGGAATATGAGTCTCAAAAGGGTGGGATCAAAATATGTAGGTTAGTCAATTGCGTGTGATGGATGGTTTAATCTTCTTTCGCATCGAGAAGAAAGGTAGTGGGTTAATTAGCTATTTCCAAATTGCTCTTTCATAAGTTGTGATGGCTCTTTTGAATAAATGAGATAGTCTATTTCATCTTCCTTTTGCCTAGAGGAGGACTCGACTAAAGAAGAAGCTAGTTGTGGCGCTTTTAAAAAAAGAAGGCTGAAGGTTTTGCTATTGCTCATTACTTGTATTGTAGTCGCAGTCTCGTAACTCTTTCTCTTTCTAAGCACTCCACTCTACTGAGAACTCTGGTTGCGCTTTGGTTGGCTTTCTCTTAGAATTGGCTTTCTCTTATAATCTATTTTCTCTTACTTGACTTAGCTTGATAGCATATGTATTATGTTTCTCCCTCCTAACTCCTAAAAAAGAAAAATAGCGGAGTAGGTGGAACATTGTTTTACCCCTCGGATTTCACTTCAGATTGTTATGGTCTTCCTTTGTCGTGCTGGCAAGTGCCTCGGACATCAAAATACATGATGCAAACTATAACTTTGAAAACTAAAGTGAAGCAAAATGATAGACAAAATGATGCATGCGATGATGAATTCAATGAAAGTAAGACTAAAAATGATGTGCAAAACATGACCAAATTAGCATGCAACACACATCAAAATCTGGAATTTGAACAGTTAGATGCGAAAATCACCTTCTTGCATGGAGAACTTGAAGAAGACATCCTTATGATGCTTGTGACGATGAATTCAATGAAAATAAGACTAAAATGATTTAAAAACATAACTAAATTATCATGCATCACACATCAAAATATGGAGCTTGAACAGTTAGATGTGAAATTTGTCTTCTTGCATGGAGAATTTGAAGAAGACATCCTTATGAATCAACTAGAGGGGTTTTCCATTCAGAGTAATGAAGATCAAGTTTGCAGGTTGAAGAAGACCTTATATGGGTTGAAAGAGACTCTCAAACATTGGTGCAAGAGGTTTGATAATTTTATAATCAATAAGGGGTTCAACAAGTGTCCCCATTATTGTTGGGCATATCACAAGAAGATGAAGGGTGACCTTACCATCTATCGATCTTGTCCATTGATGATATGTTGATTGCTACTAGGAACATGTTAAACATTTAGAATTTGAATAAAATCCTCAGTGTAGAGTTTGATACGAAGGATCATGGTGCAGCATAGAAAATTCTAAGGATGCAACTCTAAAGGGATCGTGTAAGGGTAAACTCCTCTTATCTCAAAAAAGTTATATTCGAAAGATTTTATCCAAGTTCGGGATGTCAACAGAAAATCCTTGGGGTACTCCGTTAGCTTCAAATATGCACCTCTCAATAATTACTGCACATTAATTTGATGCAGAAAAGGAGTTTATATCTCGGGTTCCTTATGTTAGTACAATCGGAACTTTGATGCATGCTATGTTGTGCACTAGATCTTATATAACACATGATGTTAGTGTTGTCAACAGGTTCATAGGTAACTCAGGAAAGGACCATTGATAAGCAGTGAAACACATCTTTTGGTATCTGCTAGGTACATCTGATATTGACCTCATATATAAAAGTGATATAGAGTCTTGTTGATTATTTTAATTTAGATTATGTTGCAGATTTTGATGGGAGAAAATCAATGACATACTGTGTTTTCACATTGGGCAATTCTATAATTAGTTGGAAACATAACGCTAGTCACATTGTTTACAACAAAGTCAGAGAACACGACATTGACAAAAGCTGCTAAGAAAGACATTTATGAAAGACATAGTTAAAAATCTTAGACTACATCAATATCAAACTATAATGTTTTGTGATAGTTTAAGTGTAATATGCTTAGCCAATTATCAAGTGCATCATGAAAGAACAGAAGACAACCCAACTAATATATTCACAAAGTCAATTTCTACTAGCAAGTTTCAACATTGTTTAGACTTTGTCCACATTGGCAGATGGCAGTAGCCCTATGGCAAGGTCTGGCAGTGGCAAATTCTGGTAGACATTTGTTCTTTAGAAGATTCAGTTCAAGGTGAAGACTTGTTGATAATGCATTCAATCCTAACTCGGATGAAAGCCCATTTGTTTCTCCAAATCTGTAACTGCTCCATAGTTAAAAGTGCCTTGAAAAGATTTGGGGATATATTGTGTTTACCAGTCGGAACTCCATTTTTTGTGGCAAATGTCCTATTTTATGAGGACTATTTCAGAGTCCTTTTTGGGAAACATTCCTATCTTCTGTTATGGGAGTGCATAATAAACTCCCTAGGGTTAGGATTAGGAGTTTAGATGAGTTATTGTTATTCTCTCTTTAATTCTCTCATCAATAATATTTCTTTTTAAGTGCATTATACTTGTTAATGAGTTCTCTTCATGGATATCAATGATTCATCATTACTTTAGGGGTTATAATATCTCATCTTTCCATTAAACAAAGATAAACTTTTTCCACACTTAAAAATATTGATGATTGTCTTCTTTCATTTCATTTTCACCCCATGTGACTTGTAGAATTTTCTTTTTCTTCTTGGAATATTCACCTTCCTTGCCTTTGTTTCTAAGATTGGGACACTCATTCTTATAGTGTCCAACTTTTTTGCATGCAAAGTATATAGTTAATTTTTTTTAGGATGAAATTCTTCTCTTAGGAAACCAACCTTTCTTCTTTTGTCTTATGAACTTGAGATACTTATCAAGTTTTTTTTCACATATAAAGAAAATTTCTTCTTATCGAAATCTTCTCCCTTGACTCATCACTTTCTTCATTTGCCCCAAAGGTATGATTTTTCTTTTTTTTTTCTCACACCATATTCCTCTTGATCTTCCTTAACTCATTTCTCATAAGTTAGAAGAGAACTTATCATATCATCAACTCAAGCTTGTTGAGATTCTTTTATTCAATGATTTTTCTTTTTATATTTACCTAGAGGAGAGAGACTAAGAAATTTCTTAACTTTTTAGAATTAATTTTTGGATCTTTCAAAAAGGTTTACTCATTTGCAAATATAATTAAATCTCACAATTGTTTCATTCATAAACTCATCATTTTTCGTTTTGAAGGAATCATATTGATGATTTAGAATAATGAACTGACTTTTTAACTTTATTGATACCTTCATGACTTATAATCAATTTCTTCCAAAATGTATGTGAAGTTTGACAAATAAAGAATTACTTCCGAGTTCGATGCAATTAAAAGTCTTTCATCTTTGGTTGATTCAAAAGGATTTCTTGAAGGTGTAACAAACTTATATTCAATATCATCTCATATATCAATATCAATAGAACAAGCATAGCTTGCATTCTAATTTTTCAATATGCAGACTTTGAAACATTAAAAGTTGGTGGGCGAGTAATCGATTGACACTCACCAAAAGAGAATCCTGTCGATTCCATTGCTCTTAAGATGGTTAATGTTATAATATAGAATATTCTTGCTCTGATATCATTTATAAGATCAAAAGGTACCAAGAGCAAGTTGAATTGGTGTAATTAAAATTTAATTTGATAAAAGATCAATTTGTCAAGAAAAGTTGAAGTTCAATATTCAATTTAGATAAAATCGAGAAACTAAGTAAAAGATAGTGCAAACTTAAAGAAGAAAATTTGTTGCTAAGGTTTAGCTCAACTTCTTGACATACGTTCTTGCTTTGACTTTTCACGTCTTGAAAATTTCAGAATTCCATTGATATTCTCTTTTTTGAATTGGAAGAAAAAGCCTTTTAAAATGTCAAGTCTTTTCTTTTCTTTGCTTAAGATGCAATATTATGCCTCTTATCACAAGGAGCTCATCCAACAATTAAAACATAGTATGTCACTCAATCTCTCTTTTACACTTCAACGACCACTCAAATATAAGAGAGAAAGAACAAAAGTTGCAAATGAAAGATCAAAAGTACTCTTGATTTCTCAAGTATGATTGCTTCGAAAGGACAATTTGCTTTAAACCTTTGAAAAGTCTTTTTATAGGTTATTGTTTTATTGTCTTCAATTAGGTGTTACTAATTTCCCTCCAACTTTTTTACTCAAAAAATAGTTGTTATACCTTATTAGCACTAAGGTTGATCCAACCGACTTGACAGGAAACTATCAGTTCCTTCTTGTCAGCACAAAGTTTAGTTGACCTTTTAGGAAGTCGGTCCAACTGTCTTGAAGTCAACCCAACCCCGACTTTCTAAATCAGATCAACTGACCTGATGTCGGTCCAACATACCTTGGCAATTTGATGTCCCCTTCATTCGAGTTATTCTATTTTCCTTGTTTTGACATATCGAGTTTCGATAAAATTGTTGAATGCCTTTTTCATTTCTCTTTTGAATACATATATACATTATTACTAAACATATGTCCATTATAATTTATTATCATCCAAATCTTTAAGAATTAACATAATGATTCAAAAGTCTGGGTTAGAGCAATAGAAACACCAAAGCAACAAACTAACATCAACATTATTCAAGAAAGCAGAGTTTTTAAGTAATGTTTTATGGAGTCGATGGATAAGACATGGCCTCTTACCAAACAATATTGCATTGATTTGCCAATGCAGACACATTAACACTTCAACAATCATGCACAGCAATGGCATAATGACAACGTCATAGAACACAAGCAGATACGTCTCCTGGCACATTGTCATATATATTGACCCCAAATAATTAAATATGCACAAAAAAATTATTTCGTTAGCGTTTCTTACTTCAAAATATACAAGGATTAACAAATTCCAATTTGAAATTTATCAAAGAACCGATCTGCTCTTCTTACCAAAATAAGGAAATTAGAAACATGCACGACTGGATTCATAGTTCTCGGAGGTGAAATTTGATACATTAATATCATGAGTTCACGTTACAACATAATAAGCAATTTTATTTGAACATTAAACAACAAGATAATGCATGGTTTGGTGCTAATATTGGGACAGTGGGCACGAAAGGTGTAAAATTTCATAGTAACTGCAGATACATAGCATGCTGAAACATACCAAAGATAAAAGTCTGTTTCCTATATGTACATATCTTCAAACTCTCGAGTCAATGTAATTTATCCTCATTAGGACATCAGATTGAACTACCTTACGACAACAACACTATAATATGGCACATATAATACTGTAGCAAGTTCCTTCCAGCAGATTGATTGATTACTTGAACATCAAATTTCCAAGATTGTTTAATTACTTGAACATCAAATTTCCAACTTCGATAGCAGAAGTGTAATTGCCTGGAGACACATTCAAGAGCCAGGATGAAGGTGATGAGACCCTGGAATACACATATGGGGTGATACTAAAGCAGGTAGGCCTTGCATCATTTCTCATCGCCATTGCGGTACATCTCGCCTAGGTTTTGAATAGAAAAAGATCATGCAACATTTATAAGAAAAATTATATGCAAGAGAAAGTGAAGTTAAAGACTAGGTTTACTTCGGCTTCCTCCCATCAAGTGATAGATTGTCAAGCTGTTGTCTCCTCACAGAATGATATTGTTGTGCCTTCTGCACTGAAGCTCCCTGCAGTTTTTCAAGAAAAGTAAAGGATGTGCTGGAAATGGAAGTATTGCATTCTTAGTTCAGTAAGAGAGTAATTGATAGCAACAGATTTTCACTGATCTTTTTTATTTGGATCAGTTGCACTTCTTAAATTTAGAGGACCAAACACTACAAGTGAACAATATACACACACAAGTCATAATTCAACAACAGAGAAGAACAAACCTTGGTTGCAGCCTTCAAATGTATATTGGACCTTGTGCCTACTACTTGGAGTTCCCTTGGTCTAGTGATCTCTGTCTCCTGCATAATCAGATCAGTTATTAACTTATACAAATTATACTCTTGTTGATGTATATGTGTGCTGCAAAACTCTCTTCAGTTTGTACAACAGACAGGGTTTGACAGTTCCTACCACCATTAGATACCAGTTAAAATTTCAGTGGTTTCTACTCCATAAATTCTATAGACAATCCATGATATAATGGTTAAGGGGTTTGATAGAGTACTCTTGAAATGAATGAAAATGTAATAGTAGTTTCTAGGTAAGACTTTGGTTTCAAGTTTCTGTATAATGCCTGATTTGTTAACATCATGACGAACAAGGTTGATTTTGCGACAGAAAAGAAGTGGACAAAATAACTGAGACAGTCTTAAAACTAAGAAAGATGCATAGCGCAGTGACAAATTTCGTCATTGATTTCAACAGACAACCCTCCTTTTTTTGATTATTTCCTATCCGTGTACAAGACCATGACCTCCTCTATAACCAAATAAAAAGTTCTCAAGACTAAATATGAATAGGCCACTGAGTGTTTCCTTTTATTACAAAATAGTTTCTTTTTACTTCAGTTGACTGTTTAGTTGCATTGACAACAAAGTAAAAAGCCATTTTAGACATCAATCCTATCCAGATTGAACTTTATATGATGTTCAGAAAATAGAAGTCTACCGAAATTTAGATGCAGGTATGTAATTTTTCATGCTATACCCATTATTATATGGACTTAATCCATGACAGCAACCACATGGTCAAGTATGATTTATCCTGACCGGCTCAATTTCTTTCTTCTTTGAGGTTCATAGATAAGTTTCTGTAGCAGACTAGAAAGGTACAAGTTAAAGATATATATCATTGACCAAAAGAATTGAGGCGACAACAAAGAGTACTAAGAGATCATGCATCTGCATGGGCAGGAAAATACTATGTTAAAACAAAATACAAGAATTGAAAATATATATATATACACACTAAATATCGTATCAGCATTTATTGACTCACCTTCTTTTGCTTGGTCTCTTTTACTACTGTTGGCTGCAATGCAAGTGCACTAGTGGAACCAGACTTGTTTCTAGCAGGAAGGTTTATAGACCTGGATATTCAAGAGATGTCAATTAGAATAAGCTCAAAACTAGCTGGAACACTGAAAAATATTACGACAAATATAATGATACCTATGTGACAGAAAATGTTTCTCATGTAAAAAGTTTAAAATGTAAAAGAAGTGACTGGAGGCACAATGTCTATATTCTACAACCTTGATTTTGGTATAAGAGGCTGCTCAGTTCTCTTAAAGCGGGTCTGGTTGTCGGATGATGGAGGCTTCATTTGCCCCTCTTTGGATACCCTAGAATATTGAATTACAACTTGAGAAACATGAATAAATGTTTTATAATTTTCGAAGAGGAAAACTAAACAAATCTATTGGTAAATTGATATAAACCTTTTATTTTCAGCCCCTCTCGTATTCTTTATTGAAGTAGTAGTAGATGCTTTCTTTGACAATGCATCCTGTAGGAAGCCGTAACAAGTAAATCAGAATGATCATGTGAAGCAAGATAAAATTGTTTCTAGTAACAAGGAAAATCTTGAGAGATTATTGAGGAGTGCATTAAATATGCATGAATAAACCAATGAAGGGCATCATGGTTGCGCAACGTACCACAGTTTTTTTTCTTTAACATAAGTTCAGTGTAAGTTTAAGAACATTTTATACTCGGGAATAGCATGGCTCTTATTCAAAGAAAAGTTGAAGTTGTGAGATTTAACGGACCACTAGTAAAGATAGAGTACTAGTAACTGATATTTTCTTAGGGTGACAAAAAATACTGCTAATTTTATATAACATTCTGTAAGCACAAAGCAAGCATTGAACAAGAAGAGTACGCTTAGCTTCATGAGAGCTAAGACTCCAATTTATTCTATAATGAATCCAATTCTATAATGGGTTATGCAGTGAAACTCAGAACCAATTAAAGTGCTGAAAACAAATGAGAAACAGAACAAGAAAAGAATGAACACGGACTACAATAACCGACCTGAACCCTCAGATCACCTTTTACATGACCAAGTGATGATAATAGTTTATTTGGAATTCTGGAATCCTGTTTCACTTCAGATCCTCTTAAATTCGTTCTTTTCTCCATTGCAACAGAAAATGCACCCGGTGTAGTAAGATTGGTCCGTTCGGTCCGTGGCCCTACTAGTGGTCTTTTTGAAGCAAGCAAGTTAGATCTAGTACTGTTCACTTTGCTAACATTTGTGCTTCTGTTCAGGTGACTATTTTCTGCCTTGCCAAAAGTCTGCCGTAAAGGATTCGTTATTCCTTTCGGTAGCCTAAGAAGATCCGACTTTGTTTCTTGTTTTAATCCAGGACCTCTCCTTGTTCCTTGTATAGAATCCTGGAGAAAGATAAAGAGAAGAGTTAACTTGAAAGCTCATAAACTCCTTTGGAAATTTAGCATTCAATTTCACGTTCATCCACCCAACAAACCTTCATAAGAATCTAGCAAATGTGCCTCACCATGAGCTATAGTAATGCATGCTAGATGAATTTGTATGGTGCCTCACAAATGATCTACAAAATCATCCTACCTTCATAACAATCTAACAAATGTGCCAAAGCATGAGCCATAGTAATGCATGCTAGATGAATTTCTGGTGCCTTAGAAGTGATCTACAAAACATCCTACAGATACTTCCTAAGGGTTGAAATCCATATCTTTTTAAGTTTAAGTCCAGCATAATGATTTTGCAGACAGGATTCGCTAACATTTCTGAAATGTTCCCCATAAAAAAACATTTCTGAAATATTGATCTAATAGATTAATGTTGCTTTTAGTTCTTGATGGTAAATGCAAAATGCTTCAAGTTGATGTACCTTATTCTTAGGAGACGATATATGACCTTGAGATTTCTTAATCAACTGTGACTGATTGACTTGTAAACTCTCTCGTTTTAACCGAGATACCTTGGTGGCAGTTCCAGGCTTGGAGTTTGACTCTAAATTCTCTGGTTTCCTCATAATCTTCCGACTCCGGGGCGTGTTGCTGTGATTTGCTTCACTCTCTTCAACATTTTCTCCCATTTGAGAGGAAGAATCCATTTTTGCTTGTTCAAGCTTCGAAATGCCACTGCAAATCTTTACCTGATCAACATTTGCAAACATTTCTTCGGTTTCTTGATTCGGTTTGTGTGCTTGATGAGAACCACTGTGGCAGCTTTCCTGCTCTAACAGGGCTTCCGATTTAGCTTGTTCTTCAGAAGGAATAGAAGTAACATTTGCTGATCCATGATCCCTAGGACCTACATCTTTTGAAGCTTTTTCATCTTCTTCTTCAGATTGGCTCGAATTACTTCCGTCGCCACCGTAATCCAATATGAGCTCCGTTTGCTGACTCTGTTGTGCAGCCTTCAGAGCTCGCATCCGCCTATAACGTTCCTCAAAATATGCCTTCTTTTTCGCAACCAAGCCATTGAATTTTTCCAGTTCTTCTTGTCGTCTATCATGGGCAAAAACCGATTTCCTCTCCCATGACAATGACTCCACTGTGAACCTCCCAAAAGATATGGAGCCATGATCAAGCATTTGAGAGACTGAGATTTCCTGAAACAGCCCATATTTAGTTTGTCAGTGTTTTCAGCCTGTTAGCTTACAATTTGCAACATATGGAACAAAATCATTTGTTTCCACTCAACCCTGAAATGAGTTATGAATTAGTACTGCAATCTATCAATCGTGGAATGAATAGATTCTATCTTTAAACACTAGAGAACCAATATAAGTATACAAAATCTTATCCAAGCGGAAAATTGATACCGTATCAGATAGCTTTTTAATGAAGAATTCTTCAAGCATCTCCCATCACATTATTCACGGATACTAATTTCACAGAAGAGGAACAAAAAGCATGGAATGTTTTCAAATCCAGAAAAAAAAGTAAGCAGAACAGTCAAAATAATGCAGAGAGAATGAAAGAGAAAGAAGGATAACCTGGGGCTCATCTCCATCTGACAACTCCTGCGGCCATCCACCGTAGTAATTTTGCCCGAAATCCGTTGCCATTTGATGCAAGAATTCAAACAAGAAGAGAAATCTTCCTCAGCTAACACAAGTAAAACCTCTCATACCCTGCAAAAAATCTTAATATTTGTAACCAAGCCAGAAACATAAAATACAACAATATGAAAACAAAAAAACACTGAAAACACACTAATGCGGCATATTCATATGCTAGTGACGAAATCCAGCATGGTCTCTTTATCTTTAAGAACAAACATAAGAAAAAAAAAAGAATAACAAGTTGAACCTTGAATAGAATCACGACAGGCCAAACTAAAGAATATCATGGAAGAGGAGGTGGTAGATTTGGTTCTAGATTCACTAGAACAGTACATCACTGAGTTTGTAGTTAGTTGGCAGGAAAAATGCAATGCAGTTCACTGATGAGAGGCTCTTACAGGAGGCAACAAGGACAGAGAAAGAAAAGTGGCAAGCAGCTTCCCCTTTTTCTGATTATATTTTCTTTGGATCATAAATTTCACAATCCTCCCTCTTTTTTCCATGGAGTTCATTTTTCTTTTGTCCTTGCCTAAGGGCAGGCAGACCATGTGGTGGCAGCCATGGCTTGAGAGATGCGGAGGGGCTATGGACTCCTATTGGCTGCCCAGTTTGGGGATGTGTTCTTAGGATGTGGTAGGCACCAAAACACACAGCTCAATTGACACCTGATAGGTCCTTTACAGGGTCCATATTGGTATTAAGCATCAAAAGGACAGCACAGAGGCTTGCCATCTAGTTAAACTGTAATTAACAACTATCAGACCCAACTGTAAATGACAGTTTTTTTTATTTACATTTATAAACTTTTACCCTGAAACTTAATAGATATAATTTCTAATTCAACTCGAGTATATGTGCTAATTTTTTTCTTTTTCTCACAGCAAGCAATCATGTGTGCTCATGGGAGCCCCATGCTTGCGTCACATGTTATGGTCTCATGTGTTGGGACTTGGATCAATAAATAAGTATTGCACTGTATTATGCATAGATGCAATAATTGTGATAATGTAGTCATAAAAAGTAATCCACACTTCCTTCCAAATTACAATAACAGCACTACTTGCGAAACGGCACCCACATGCATGCCCCCTTTCCTGTGATGGATGCCCCTTCGCTTGCTCCAAACAGGTCCAACTATGCTTTCCAAGCAAAGTTCATCTCTTTCACCCTCTCCTCTCCGTCTACCTTGTTTGCATGACTTCGATCTAATCTTTGCACCTCCTCATCATTGTGTTTAACTCATCTCTCTCTCTCTCTCTCTATCTCTCTCTCTCTCTCATGACACGAAAGGTCTCCAATCACCTCATTGTTGCTTAATGACTTCCTCTTCTCACACACAAAGCATGTCCTTGTCTCTTACCCACCATGAGTCAAAAGTGGTTGGTTGGGGTTGAGCCATCGACGGGTCACCCGAGACTTTTACGGGTTGAGCAGCCAAAAAGTTACAGGATAACGTACTCCGCCCAGACCTTTAATCGAAAACGCGAGGGGAATCGCGTGAGAAACGAGAAGAGAAATTGCTGCTTCTGCCGTCTGCTGGAGAGTGCATGCCGTTGTTTCTGAACTTGTAACTTGGAAGCAGAAAGAAATGGAGATGCACTGCAAAGCGAGGATTGCGGCCCACAGAAGCAAGGGATCATGCAGTAAGCCTTGAGAGAGAGAGAGAGAGACGAACCTTTAATTAACAGGAATGCAACTCCAGAGTGAGTGCAGAGATCTCTGTCTACGGCCCGTTGCTGCGAGGTCTCCAAGAAGCATAGAATTATAAAGAAATGTAGCAGACAAAATCTGGAGTACTTGGAGGCAGATCAAGAGGAAAATGGAATTAGCTTGGAAGCAAAGCTGTTAGGAGAGAGAGCGTGTGCAATTTGTATGTTTAATGAGTGAGAGATAAGTAAGATGAAGAGATGAGAGAGAGAGAGAGAGAGAGAGAGAGAGAGAGAGAGGAGCAGGTGATGCGGTAAAAGAGTGTGGGGGGATGGAAGGAAGAGCGCATATGAGGAGGATGGGTCGGGTATATGAAGGTGGCGTGGTGGGCGTTAAAATATGATGGTGGATTTAAACTGAGGGTGCATGTCATGTGGACCGCCGGCGTGGGAATATATGTATTAACAAACACTATTATTTTATTTGTCACATGCATACAAATATATTATTCTTGAATAATAATAATAATAATAACGATAAATAATTTGCCGAAAAGAAATAACAAAAGGGGTTTCATAATACAGTAGAAAAGAAGATAATTTAATTATTAGATTTGCATATGTACATCGCATTACTCACACTGTTCCTTTTGCCGTTTATACAATATATTCTATCATCTTTTAATAACTGTAATAACTAATAAGGACGAAAGCTCCATCTACTGCTAAAAATTCTTCTAATAACATTCGTATTTGTAAAAATCTCATGACATGTTAAGAGGATTGATTTTTTTAATAGTAACATGAACAGTTTTGTGATTAAATTTGGATAACTGATTCAATTTCAGAGAAGAAGATGAAGAAGAATAAGAAGAAGAAGAAGAAGAAGGATTTGATGAAGTTGGGCGTTGCTCGTGAATCCGGGGGGATCTAATGCCGTGCGCGGGAGGGGACCAACATGTTGCGTGGGTTATGTTTGACGATATGCCTCCGCCACTGATCCCGGGGTGCTTCCATGTGCCTGCCGCATTCTTTGCTCTTCCCCCCTGCGCCGTGTACTTGTCTTCTTTTTTCTTTTCTATTCGTGTTATCTCTTTCTCTGAGCAAAACATTTATCCTTTCCATTGACTTGCCGCACAAAGCTTCTTTCTCCTTTGATATAATAATAATAATAATAATAATAATAATAATAATAATAATAATAATAATAATAATAATAATAATTATATATATATAATGCAGAGCAAATTCTAATCTTCCAATACATAAAATTAATAACTCATAAATTTTTTATTAACTTAAAATTATCAGCAAATTGTGCATAAATTTAATAACTCATAGTTTTTTATTAATTTTAAAATTATCATCAACTTGTGCATTTAATAATTAAGATATATTTTGTATCCCTACAAAATAAGAAATATTCTGTAGGTGCATTACTCTCATATATAAATGTTAAATAACAAAATTTAATTTTGTAATCTGGAAATGTTTCGGCAACTTGAGCTAATTATTTGCGTATCAAGAAAAAAAAGGAAGCGCAACAAATATAGAACCATCATCATCATGCATTCACAATACAAGTACAAGTGATATGATCAGAAAATGTGGCCTTCAAATCATATCTTGTGTTATTTTATCCTACTAACTCTTTTAAAATCAAAATACATATTGTCTAGTATGTTTTGTATACCAGTTACAAATTACCATTAAAACATTTATCAGTATAAATCAAATACTACAATGTGACACATTGACACACCATTGACCAATTATTTTATAAACGTTATATATTTTGATGGTGCTCTAACTTATTAGTCTTTAATCAATTCAGTTTGATAGGATAGCATAAAAAATTTAACATCTCACGGATTTGAATATTAATCTTGAAAAATTCCAACTAAGTTTTTGTTTTCACTTCGGCTAAATTATAATAAATTTAAAAAGGTGACTGACCAAATACTATGTAAGATTAACTGAAGTTAAAAAGAAATGATTCATGAAGTCAGGAAAATATTTGACTACATTAACTCATATACGAAATTAAATTAAGACGAAAAAAATGAACGTGTCATACACCATTCTATTAACATCGTGTCATTAATCATAAAATTTTTAAAATTATAGTTGTAATTTTTTATCAAAACTAACCGAACTGTACTATCCTTATATACATGATTCATATATGAATAGTTTTAATATTAAATTACAATTGTAAATAAAAAATTTAATAATTAAAAATGTGTATGACATGATGTCAAAATAATAGTGCATGATATACTCATTAATCCTAATTAAGACAGACGTACAAGTAAACATTGGATACTTTTCTTTCTGGATGCGAAGAGCTGCTACTTGATGCCAGACAACCAGACAACTAGGCAACATCCTTTTGCTACTAATTTGAGCCGAGGAATCAATATGACTGCATATATCTATAACTAGTCTTTTTTATTCTTTTAGCAATTAACAACTTGAGCTAAGGAACGTGTGAATCTTTCAATGATCCACACATTTGTTGATTATCATTTAAAAAGAAGAATATTCGTCAATGATGTCGTGATGATATCATAAAAATATGTATTTATTGATTTGAAATTAACATATGAATTTCATTCGATTAAATATGTGGATCATTATAAGAGTTTAATTTTCTTTTTGCTTTTTTCCTAAATTAAATTTGAATGCATGTTGCTATTCATTTTTAGTTTAAGAGATATTCATGTAGATAGAAAATTAAATAAAAAACTCATTCATGCAAGACCAACACATCACCAACTTAAAAGTACAATTGACATAGTTGAAGAGTCAACACAAAGCTAATGAAGTATCATATCATGCTATGGAATTGTTTGATGTTCAACTCAAATTCAAAGTAATGGACGCAAAGTTTCATGCATTAAGAAGTGGTTGCACAATCAAATTCTCAAAATATTGAATCTCGCTAGGACAACAATGTTAAGAGTTCAATAATTTTCATGGACCCATATTAGACTAAAATTCTTATCTCAGAAGATAGAGAACAAGAAGAAACCATTAAAAAATAATATGAATTGTTCAATGGTGGATTAATGAGACAAACGGGTACATAATTAAACATTAACAAGTCAGAAGGAGGAATCCATCTTCATAAGTCCCTACCATTAAATAATGGTTTCTCCAAATCAATCACCATCAAAAGAGAGTAGAACACCATAAACTTCAATGTAATGACATCGCAAGAGTCCAACTAAAGTGAAGAACATCAACAGTGTTTTGATCCGCAATGTCAAAGTACAATTGAAGAACGATTTGTTGAGCAAACAATGATCACGGAAAGCAAAACGTGCGACATAGAAGGGTATATATTTCTTCACAACTATTGATACTCACCATGACGGATATCCATGATCACATCACTTTTTTTTTGTTAGATTGTTCCTTATTTCACATTTCATTTTTTAGTTTTAGTTTATATTAGTGAAGTCAATCTTTCTCTCTTTCAGGTTGATTTTTATTTGAGTCTTACGATGTAAAGATTTTTCGAGTTGAGTCATCCTAAAATTTTCCAAGTCATTTCAAAAATTTCTTGATTATCACGGATCGTGATAAGAATGTCACGACTATGATATACTATGTCACAACCATGAAATTTCGCTCATAGCCATGAGCACACCTCGAATGTGGACCATATGTCTGTCATGGGTCGTGACCACTTTGATCACAGTCGTGAAATTATGACTCATGACCATAACACAGAGTCATGATTACAACCGCATCATAACTTCTTAAAATAAATTTATCACGGCTCGTGAAATCAATTTCATGACCATGGCCAAGTCAAGAACAAATTGTAGAGAAAAAACCTCACAGTCGTGATACTACTTCATGATCATGAGCGAACCATTGGGTCATACCAGGAGAGTTTATGGGTTACGACTTATGTTTCATGGTCATGAGATGTACCATTAGATTTTACATAATAACCATCACGATCTATGAGGGGCCCATTCACAATTGTGAAATACCCAAGTTTTACCTGAAATAATGTGATAATCTTGTGTCATGCATTACATTTATCAAGGGTCATGATATCCTCTATCACAAAATGTAGAACAAACATACCGTGCCATTATTCATAGTTCATGGACATTAGCAAAGTCATCATGTTTCTAATCACAACCATCACAAGTCATGATGGCTAAATCACGATCATGTTTTGCCCGATATACGATCGTGATGGCCCATTCATGACATGAAATTTCCATGCTTTGATAAAAACTCTAAGGATCACGTGTCATGACAACCTCACTCATTTAAAGTCGTTAATTGCACATTTCCCAAGTCGCCTCCCCAATTGCCCACTCCTAGTTACCCTATCATTCCCTCTCTGACATAGAGCATCACTCGGTGTCACACCCATGAATGTCGGTTTTATAGGTTGTGAAGGCTTCCCCTAACTTCACAACCATCTTCTTCTTTTTCTTCTCTATGGAGAAAGTCGGTCGCCACTCCAAGTGGCTGTCATCATCACATCATAGGATGTGAAAGGTCAAATATGCCACCATATACTTCGCCAACATGCATGGAAGGACCTGTGAAGTTTTACATCTAAGATTCTACACAGATGACAAGATCATCAATGCAATTTTTAAGAACTTCACGGGCTATGACTGACAATTCACAAACTATGAAATTCAAGGAAAATGTTCATCTTCAGCATCAAATGCTAATGTGCATGCCAAAAGATCGATAACATGTTGAGGACCATGCATGACTATCATGCTAACCAAGGATACAACTTCTAACTGTAACTATCACCCTTGCACCACATCAAAATATAATTAGATTGTTTCATTTCTCCCTTCTTTTCATTTTTATTTATAATATGTTCATATTTTTGCTTGTGTGTTTTCCTTTTGGGTTTTCAACACTGAGGACAATGTTAAGTTCAAACTTGAGGGAGAATGTTCATGCTCATCTTTGCATTATACTTGTATATCATATTTGCTTTATTGCAGTTTATCTTTTTCTTTTAGAATATTTGCTTAAGTGATTTCATTGAAAATTCAAAATACACAAAAAATAAGATTTTGAAAATTTTAAAAATATTATTCACCATCTTATTTTCTCATTTCTTATTGTCTTATTTGTATAATTAAGTAAAATTTCAAGGACATCTTGTTTACTTGATGAAATTCGAATACCCTTCTTTTCATTATTTATTGTTTGAGTGTTAAATACTATCGGACCGAAGCTTGTGTCTAAGTAGAACTATGAACTCTTATGCTACAATGTAGGATCTAGATGGCACCAAGAGTG
>LTAE01005697.1:10355-20428 GCA_001647135.1 Pontederia paniculata | reverse complement strand
CATACAAATCAACAAACATGAGTTGTGTCCGATCGAAACATTGGTCGTGTTTTGTGTATGCATATTGTTAACTATCAACAATGTGTCCTGTGTCAGGATATGACACGGGTCGTGTACTCGTCCATGCATTAAAAATTATAGTTGAACTCCATATGAACATGAACGTGCTCCAGGATCACGTCCGGGAATCCGACTTCCAATGTGGGCCGTGTTAGAGTGTCCAATCATCTTTACTTATAATAATTCAAAACAGGGTCAACATGTTAGGGGTAACGCGGACGTGTTCGGCTCAACCCTGGGCCGTGTTCCACATTTGACATAATTTTAGAGTTTCACTTTCATGGATGTGGTCCGTGTTTGAGAAAGACATGGGTCGTGTTCTATCTAATCTTCAATTATTTCATTTAAATACTTGGAGGGACTCTCTCTGCATCGGGGGGACAAAGGCCGAGTCGGATGTCCCTAGGTTGTGTTGTATGAACGACGCAACGCTAGGGTTTGTCGCTACGGATGCACGATCATGTCCGAGAAGGATGTTGTCCATGTTTGACTGTTTAGGGTCGTATCTTTATTTTTGGTGAATTATATCCAATTTTAGTACAAAAAATATCATATGATTACCTCCAAATAATACTATTATCTAGGAGGCGAAATAGAGACCAAAATGCTATATTTGTAATAATAATAAACTATTTATACCTAGCCTAGTATGAAATCATCTATCAAGAAAATATATTTATAAGGGATCCGTCTAAGAATATACCTATGTTATAGATTTGTTATCCGTGTTGCGTATTCTAACATTCGTCCTCTTTATCTTCTAATCTTCTTTTCCTTTGCTCGTGTCGTGGCTAATCAGTGTTATCCTCTCATTGATATCCTTTGAGATCAAGAGAGAGAAAGAGGGAGTCAAAGACAGGAGAGATAAGAGAGAAGGGAGAGACCTCTTGATATTAAAGCAAGAAAAGTAATGTCCGATTGGGTTAAAACAGAGTCAAATTTTGACTCCAAATCCTCTAAAATCGGGACTCCATCCTTTATTTTTTTTAATAAGACATGACCCATATTTTTTTTAATCGGACATGACCCTTGTTTTTTTACTTGGAGTCGGATGTTACAATGCATTTAACTCATAATTGATGGATGATAAAAAAATAATATTTAAAAAATGAAGATTATAAAATATGGAGAATAAGTTGACCAAAATAATATTGCGACTATCAAATTAGATGGAGTCCAAGACGCAATCCGACCAAATGGGTCCTCCAATCGAGTTCAACCGGTCTGGACCCCAAAGACCAAATCATATAATTACAAGTATAACCCTCCTTCTCACGCGCATGGACGGCGGCACGTGCCTCACTATCCATGGCACTGGATCATGCACCGTTAAGAGTCATTTGGTCTGGGATTAAATTTAGGGAGAATATGTAAAAGAATATAATATTCTTGATGTATATTCTAAATGTTAATTTAATGATTAAAATTATTATTATTATTATTAAACTAAAAGATAAGCTAATAAAAGAAGTTAAATCAATGCATAAAAATGATGTTCCACCGAATTTTAGACACTCGAACAATTTGAAAATAAAAGTCTATCATCACGCCTCATTACTTTAACAATAATTAATCTTTTAAATCACTGGACATTGTGTGAAGCGATAAATCAATCAGTTGATACAATTATTAACTGCTGTTATATTATGAATTTAATGCCATTTTAATTACAATTTATGATAGTTAATGCGATGGTGCACCTCATTTATCTCATTAATACAATTAAATAATGCCACAAAAGGGAAATTGCTAAATAATGATGATAAAATTAACAAACCAAGAATACTGTGCAAATGACGACATAGAGAGAGAGAGAGAGAGGAGAGAGAGAGAGGGCAAAGGTTGCAGCGTTGGAAGTGAGAAGGAGGAGCATTTGGTGTTTGGAAGCGGAAGGATTCGAGGAAGAAGGGATTAGAGGAGGAGGAGGAGAGCATGGGGAAGAGATGGTAGCGACGAGAAGAGGAGAAGGGAGAGATGAGCAGAAGGTAGAGAAGACAAACGCGGTCGAGGAGCTCTTTGGCTTCTTCCTCTAGGGTTTCATTCCCTGCTCACCGCCTCCCACCGTCTCTCGCCGGTGGAGCCCGACGGCTGCGCAGTTGCGTGGTCTCCGTTCCCGAATCGTAAGTCGAGATTTCTATCTGGTCTTTGTGGTGGGTGGGTCGTCCTTATTCGATTCTTTTTCGCGTTTTTGTTTGTGCAATCGCGAGTGTTTTCTCATCCAGTTTTCTGATCCAATCATGATCTCGTTATCGGCCCTAAACATTTGTGATGCAGATAGGGAATTTAGGTCTTTTTTTTTTCTTTGGGTGCGCAATTTGGTTTGAATCCCGTAGAAAATTCGATCATTTGGAGTATTCGTGTGGCTGTTTGAGGGTTTTGGATTTTGTTCATTTGCCCTAAATGCAAAAATAATTGAGGGCTGCAAATTTATGCAGGATTTCATCTATTCTGCCTCTAAATTTCCCTACTTTTATTATTAACTCATCGTTCGTTTACGCTTTTCTATAGCGGAATCTTGGATGTGCGGATGCGAATTCTGTTAGCAGTTTTATCCTTTTAGAGCTTTATAAATGTTTGTTAGTATTCTGTACCATTTTTTCAGTGTACAGGCAGCGTGCTTTGTACACTCTCTCTTGCAGAAATCAAATAGGATCAACAGTGCACATAAGTCCTGGTGTTACTCCGTAATTGCATGCTCACATTGGATGCTGTTCCTGATCTGAGGAAGTTATCACTTGCACCCACTTAAAATTGACGTATTTGGTGGAAAATTTCTGCGTTACAATGAGGATGAATGAAAATTTATGAGCTTTGCTGCTGAGATTTAGATTCTGGGAAAACTTCAAATAAGTATCTGTTGCTTTTGTTTATTGGGTAGTCAACTGAGGTAGTTTCTAGACTTCATTCTATGTTTATGTAATCATCAAAGACTAGACGTTGAAAGAGTTGTGACTATGATGTGATGATCATACTAGAGTAACATTGTATGCTAGCTTGTGCTGAGCTACATCACTTTAGGCAATGTGTCCTCTTGGGTTTTGAGGCTGCACAATTTTTAGTCTGGGTTTTTGAGATTACACGGCTCCCAGCTTCAAACTGGACTAGTCTGAGGTTAATAGCCTTACTATGGTTCACCGAAGAAAGGCGGTGTTCCATGTCAAGATGATATTTTCTTAAGAAACTTAGTAATTGTTTGGTTTATTATTTCCATTTTCTATTTTCTAATATTTAAATAAAAAACAACAGTTTTTTTGTAAATAAAAAATGCCCACAAGGCCAGTGCGGGCCTTCGGTTGGCAGCTCACACATGTTGGGGGCAAAAAATAGGGCATCTTTTCTATTTCAAATCCAAACGACGGAAATACCCTCAAAACAAATAACTACAAGTATGCCACCACCTTTTTAGAACGAAACGGAAAACAGAAACAACATTTTTTTATTGTTTTCTATCTATTTAAGAAAATGTTTCTGGAAATCATTTTCTGAATTTTAAAACAAACGAATTTTCATTTCCATTCTTTAGGAAAATGAAAATGGAAAAAGAAAAAAACCCAAAACAAATAGATGCTTATTTTCTCAGCCAATATGTGAGTAGAAAACAATAAGTTAAATGTTGATTTGGAGGTGCCTAACATATATGATCCAAAACTAGGTTTCCAAATTTGGAAGGCCAAAAATGAAAAGTAGTGTTGCTAGGAAGAATTTTGAGACTGATCATGAACTATTGGCTATTTGGTTTTATTGTATGATTGTATCTCATGCTTTGGAAGTTCATAGACCTCTTTTGGATTATTTCTTTAAGGGTCGTCAAACTTTTGTTTTTTATGATTGTACCTTTTCGGAGAAGTCAATCCGAGGCAAGTGTTCGGATCTATTATGACATAATGAGTAGGTGCCTAACCGGTCAGCGAGCCTTACAGGGGATCCCAGGAGGACCCCCCACCCCGAGGGAGCTCAGGAATACATAAGAGTTCATAATGTATCCCGGATTATGAAAGAATGGGTTATTTAAGCACATTTCTGGCCTATTTAGTGATTTAATTGATTGACCTTCTTATGCGTTTATTCTTAGCTTCATTTAGAATTTTATCATGAAACTTGAGCTGATT
Organism: Pontederia paniculata; assembly: GCA_001647135.1. Lineage (NCBI taxonomy): Eukaryota > Viridiplantae > Streptophyta > Magnoliopsida > Commelinales > Pontederiaceae > Pontederia > Pontederia paniculata. The sequence goes on along the minus strand of LTAE01005697.1, from coordinate 16,259 downwards.
TGCCTACAATTTACATGTTATTGATTTGTATGTGTTTACTTTGCATGTTAACTTGATCTTTGTGTTTAAACAAGTACAAAACTTAAATTGCCCTGCAGATTGGACTCATTGTGCTTTGTCTTTGAGAGGGGACTCATCTTTCTATGTTTGAGTGGTGTTAACATTATGGATTAATGTTCATGTAAAGCTGATTTGTTTGTATTACTTGATGTATCAAAGCTTTCTGGCTATCTGATTTACATTTCTCTGCTCCCCGTTTCAGTTTGGTTGTTTTGTAAGTCATGATGGTGTTGCTTCCACTTGAAGAACGTGCCATTTTCCTCAAATTGCAAAATCAGTGAAATAATTGGAAATAAACAGTCTAAAAAAAAGAAATAAAATTTCAAGGTAATTGTTTTGCGTTGGCAAATCCATACATCTACTTTTGAACTTGCTTTATTGTTCTGGATGAAGTGAGGTTGAATTGATTTTTTGATGAAGATGATTGAATTACATTTCCCAACTGTTTGCCAGAGCAAGAAACAACTTATTCGTTTTTCTAGAGCAAGAACATTTTATTCTTCCTGAGTAGACCTTAGATAATTTGAGACCACAGTAAGTACAATTCTTGTTTTGTCTATTCAATATACTTGAATAGCACATATAGGTGATGCAATGTATCTCCTCCTCTTTGTCCAACATTTTCTTTTGGGTGTTCCGACCAGTATCCTTTTTGAGAACTACACTGAATATTTAACCAATTAACTGGTCCAATACCTACAAGTCCTAGTTCATGTTTAACAGAAGCAAATGAACTAATGTTAATGATATTAATGCATATATATATATATATATATATATATATATATTTCCTTCCCAAATGTCCCCCTCAAAAAAAAATTCCAAAATAACAGGTGATGATATGATTTTCAAAAGCCAGTTAGTTCAGGGTTTTCTTGCTACATCACAGATCTCTGTTCAGGCATTACTATATATTTCCTTGTTTGTGCTACATCACAGATCTCTGAAAGACTCTTGTCCTTGTACTAGTCGAGGTCCTCCAACAACAACAACAACAAAGCCTTATCCCACTAAGTAAGCCTTAAGTCAAGGTCCTCCACTTAACAAAAAACAAACAATAGCTGAGTTTATGCAGGTGCTTGCTGCTTTTATTTGTAATTCCTCAATACATACCATGTTTGCGATATATATGCAGAGCATCTCCTCAATATATATGCAGAACAATAACTAGTCGTCAAGTTGTGGATTATTTGAGGATAATTTTTTTTTTCTAGCAGGATATCGACGAAAGAACTTTAACTGGTTTACTGTTAACTTGTGCCTTCTTTTGTTGCAGGATTTCATGTTGAGGTGACACAGTATTCTGAGAGGAGCTTCAAGATGGAACTTGTTTGTTGATGCTTCCACCAGCTTACTTACTGTCTGTGCCACAATGACACTAGAAGATTTTTTCACACTTGCTGAGATGAGGGATGGGATATCAAACCTTGCTAGAGTAGATGAGTTGCTTTTGGTGATTCAAAATCTAAAGGATCCTGATACAAGTGATGGAGTGGATGCATTGAGACAATGGTCAACTGTTGCAAACACATTGGCAACTACAAAGAATGAGGAATGTCTAAATCAATTTCTCTCTCTAAATGGGCATTCTTTTCTTAATAAATGGCTTCAGAAGGCTCTAAATTTCAGTGAAGATACTGATGGCATCATTGTGGAAGAACTGATAAATTCACTACTAGCTTCATTTGAAAAGCTTCCAATCGATATCGAAAGAGCAAATACTTCTGGAATATTGATCACTATTAAACATCTTTTAGATCATAAATGCGTTGAAATAAAAGATAAGGCTAGAATTTTGTATGATAAATGGAATATCAAAGCTGATGATATTAATGGTGGAAATGATCTAGTAGTACCAGATGGTGCATGCCAAAAAGAAGAAATGAGAACCTTTGAGGATGCGCATGTGGTTCATATATCTGAATGCATCAAGGCAGATAAGGAATCTTCTGAAAGACAAAATGTGGGCATGGAATCTCGAGATTTAGATGAAACAAGATGTTCGGATAACTCCCAACCTGATTTTGAGAAGAATGAAATGATTTCTATTTCAAATCAATTGCTACCATCAACCTCTTCAGATGTTATAAATTCTACAGTTTTAGGAGAGGCAGATTCATCAGGTTCATCTCTTGTATTGAACTGCAAACAAGAGAATTCATCTGTTATTGAAGAGTCTTCTGCTACAGCTGCATATGCGTCGGATGTCACTTGCATTTCACACTGTAGTATGGAAGGTGTTGGTGATGGCAAGCCAGAGGAACCATTATTAAAAGATGTTACTGATGGCATGAAAGAAGAAGGGGATTTGATACCATATAAATCAAAGCAAAAAGATATCCACTCTAGTTTCTCATCCTCTGTTCTATCTGTTCCTGAATCGCTCATGGTCGTTGTGAGCCCAATTATTTCCTGTGATCTGGGTTCTAAAGGCACAGAATCTTGTTTATCAAAGACTGTTGAACCACAGGGAAAACATGAGGTTAACTACCATGTGGACAAATATTCAACAATCACAGAAGAGTCAAAATCAGTTGTATGTGCCACCAAATGTACTAAAGATATTCTTGATATTGGTAAAATCTGTTCCACAGATTGTTCTCAGTCTTATAATCGTAAGATCGAAGCTGTTAAAATTGATGGTGCTACAAAAGAGTTCCCACATCAGGCTGATCTGAAAAGGGTACTCAAAGGAGATGTTATTTTTACGGATTCATTAAAATCGAGTGAAGGAAAATCCACTAAAGCGATAAGCCAGAAATCCGAATTTGGTATCATAGATGATGCACTTGAGGTTGCCCGGCAGGTTGCTATTGCTGTGGAACGTGAAGTTGTTGATTACAGAGAGCCCTTTTGCAGTTCTCCTGATGTCAATCCTTTGGAGGCAGGGGTTAACTATAGTCCTGATTCAGAAGATGATGAACATGATCAAGCAGCCAGCAGACAAATTAGTCTGAATAGTTCACCATCTGGAAGTGAAAATCATTCTGGTAGTGATTCATCAACCAAGGAATCCGATGTCACGCAGAACGTAAACTCAGATTTGGAGGAATCAGATCAAAGTCTAGAATCACCGAAGGGCAAAACTTTAATCCAGGAATCAATTGGCAAATCTAAGAGAGTGAAAATTGATCTTGATCTCAATGCAGATTTTCATACTGAGGAGCTTGAATCATTCATGAATCCTTTACCCGATATATCAGTTAATGTGTCTGCTCCTGTCGCCATTATTGCTTCTTCCAAAGGAGCTCCAGTGTTGTCATTCATTCCCCTCCATTTTGAAGGTGAACTGGGATGGAAAGGTTCTGCTGCCACAAGTGCCTTCCGACCAGCATCTCCCCGAAGAACTCCAGAGGGTGGAAAGACACAATCTGGTTCAAGACAGAACTGTAACTTCCTCGAAATTGATCTGAACATTGCTGACTGTGAAGCTGATGTGGTCGTGGAACCTATATTGGTAAAGCAGTTACCTGCTTCTGCTGGCCTACCTTCTGGAGATTCATCCATGGAAGCTAGTTCTATAAAAACAGAGAGGCTGAAATTGGATCTCAACCGCTTGGATGATGTTGATGTTCCAACATATGCATCCTCATATTTCAAGATTAATCACCAGAATGCAGAGCGAAGTTTGTCCTCTGCTTCTTTATCATCTGCGAGACAACCTTCCCTTAGAGACTTTGACTTGAACGATGACCCAACTTCCATCGATACTGATGGTTCTCACTACTTTGATATATCATCTTCCAAGTCTTCCAACAGATATGGATTGTCAAAACTTGATGATCCTGTCATTAAGTTAAAGGGTTCAACAATGCCTCCTGAGAGGAAGGATTTTTCCAATCAATCGCAACAGTCCTTTCAGTCAGATAGACTGAATTTGGAGAATGCTGCAGGTAGTAGGCTTATGATGCCTTGTGTTCAGATGCCTCCTGGAATTTATAGTTATACTGGATTTCCAAACAGGCCAGGCGTATCCGTGCCTCAACCCTTTTATACTGTGTCTGGCAGCATTCCCTACATGGGTTCAGGATCTGTCTTTCCACAGGTAACTGCTTCTGGTGGATTTAATGGGGTGCCATCTGCACAGCCTCCTTTTCTGGTCAACATTAGTGATGCACCTTCAAGGTCAGCTGGTTTGGAGATTCTTCGCCCTGGTCTCGACTTGAATTCTGGAACAACTTCAGTGGATAGTGGAAATCAAGGTGGAAATCTGAAACAATTCTTTTGGCAAGGACATGGTGGATTGGTGGATGCACAAGCAAAGGGCACACAACCTTCTAGTTCAGGCATTACCCTCAAGCGCAAAGAGCCAGAGTGTGGGCTGGATCCCTACCCTTTTGGTTACAAACACGTGACATCATGGCAATAGTTCTCGCTCTCATCCTGTTAGCTCAGTTGTGGCATCTCACAGGGTCTGCACTGGGTGATTTAAGATGGTTGCTTGGGGTATTTAGCCCGTGATGACGCCTGACTAATTCAAGGAATGTTGCAGACTGGTGGATAAAGAATAAAAATATAGATAGTTTCGATGGATTTTGATTGCCATTAGTTTTTTTCCTAGATTTGATTATTAACATGCAATGCCTGTTAGTGGCAATTAGGCCTGGTAAAAGTGGGGTCATGTAAATCTCATAAAGCTTCTACATACCCAAAACAAACTGTGACTATTATATGTTGATTTTGCTATTTTGATTTATGATATTCATTCTGGGAAAGCCAATAATTATTGCTTCATATCTGACTGTCAAATTAAAATAGATGCCGCAGTTGCTTTTTGTAATCTCTAGGGAAAATCAAATTTCAGCCAATGGTTGGTATACCTTGTTCTTCTTGTTTTATATTTCCTTGAGAAGGGCGTGCAGAAATTTTTAGTACCTATTCTGAGCCAGGATCAAATTCTCTATGAAATTTATACTTGTATTACTTATAACTTCCTTAATCGAAATTCTCTTTCATTCTCAATAAGAAACTTCAGTTACATCCTAACAATGATTTATGAATATCCTTGCTCTTCCGATTTATGAATTATTTGCGTAACTGCTCCCAGGTGGGAGAATATCCTCTAATGTTTCATTCCTTTCATTGTAAAAGTACACTTCTACCCTCAATTGTTATTTGAAATCAATATATCTGCGGCAAGAAAACTAGAATAACCTTTTTAGAAAATACTATGAAAAAAAATTGAATAATTAAGAAATTGATAAGTGCCTAGATTTATAATTCAAGAACGTGCCTAAATAATGCCAGAGGAGGTAAGAAGAATTTCATGATTAATTAAGAAGTGGATAAGGTGCAGAATATATTTTCAGTAGTACCTTTCCCCTCGAATCTATATACATATATGAAGCTCATGCATTGGGCAATCCTAAGAAGTCCTCTCCTTTCAACTTTCCTATTTATTTTTTATGTCAATTTTTTGAATTTTTTATTTTCTCTTTTATGTCTCCATCTCTTTCATTCAATCAATAAATGTATGAGTTATTTATTATATCTCATTAATGACATTTATAATTATGTTTCAATTAAATCTCCTTTAATTTTTTTCACTTTGTTAAAAAAATGATTAACTTTTCATATTCCATATATATATATAAAGTTGGGCTTTTAGGAGTATTTCATCTAAAAATTTTCTCTTTCATATCTCCATCTCTTTCATATCAATAAATATATGAGTTATCTATTATATCTCATAAATGACATTTATAATTAAATCTCCTTTAATTTTTTTCCACTTTGTTCTTCATGATTAACTTTTCATATTTCACATATATATATATATATATATATATATATATATATATATATATATATAGGGGTTTTTTTATGTGTGTTTTCTATATATAT
>LTAE01005696.1:6246-24229 GCA_001647135.1 Pontederia paniculata | reverse complement strand
GAGAGAGAGAGAGAGAGAGAGAGAGAGAGAGAGAGAGAGATGAACGCGTTCAGGTTGGCTGGGGACATGACCCATCTCCTCAGCATCATCCTCCTGCTCCTCAAGATCCGCACCACCAAATCCTGTTCTGGTTTGCCTTTCTTCTTCTTCTAATAATTCTTGTGATCCTGTGTTGTGGTAGAGTTCTTGCGTAATCTGTGGTAGCTACTCATGCTTCAAAATTCCACCTTTCAGGCATATCGCTCAGGACGCAGGAGCTGTACGTGATCGTGTTCGCGAGCAGGTACCTGGACCTGTTCACAAAGTACTACTCGTTGTACAACTCGCTGATGAAGCTTGTCTTCCTGGGCACCTCGGTGTGCATCGTGTGGTATATGCGGGGCCACAAGGTCGTCAAGCAGACATACAACAGGGACCAGGACACTTTCCGGCACCTCTTCCTCCTCCTCCCGTCCTTCCTGCTCGCTCTCCTCGTCAACCACGCTTTTAATGTCGTCGAGGTAGCATTGCTTCGATCACCATGGTGTTGTGGATTCCACAATGTATTAGCTTTATTATGTAGATTGCATTGTTTTTATGTCTGTGGAGTGCGGAGGAAGAGAATTAATATCATATGTCGAATGATCCTTTAGAGTTTAGACGATTCATCTGAGGGCATTTGCATAGTTTTCTTGCAACTATCAATCCCACATCTGAGGACCTTTGTATCAGCACCATTTTGGTTTCATTTGCAATATATCAGGAATCAGTCATCATTTCATCCTGATTTCAAATGCATCTGAATTGACAGGTTCTGTGGACATTTTCGATTTATCTTGAAGCAGTTGCAATTTTGCCGCAGTTGGTTCTGTTACAAAGGTCGCGCAACATTGACAACCTGACTGGAAATTATGTCTTTCTATTAGGGTATGTGGACTTCCCCTAGGAAGTATTATGTGTTCAGAACACTGTACTTCTTTTAATGTAACTTATCACTTATTAGTTAGTAAGTTTTGTTTCATCATTGACTTGGAGAAGAATTATGTGTAATGATTTTGATTTCTGAACATGTATTCACTTAAGCAAGGTAAACATACATGTATATATAGCGCAAACATAACTTCATTAGGTGGGATATAAGGTTAATAGACAGGACATAGCTATTTCATAAATCCTGATGACCAGGCCTTGAGAAACGCGATGGATTCATTTAAGCAAGGTAAATGTACATGTATATATAGCATGAACATAACTTCTCTAGGTGGGATATAAGGTTAATAGACAGGACCTAGCTATTTCATAAGTTCTGATGACCAGGGCTCGAGAAAGGCGATTAGTAGCATTATAGGAATTCAATGGATCAAACAATACAAGTCGGAAACTAGTGCAGATTTTGCAGATAATGCTGGGGCGAGATAATTATTAGTTTGCATAGAGAAGAGGTTATTTGTGGCTAGTGCTAATGTGAAAGACGTATCAGAGTTCATATATGTTAGTTGATACGCATCAGAGTTCAGGGTTGATATGTGTTTTACTTTATTGAATGTATTGGTAATTAGCGGTCATTTTTACCTATTTGTTATTAGTTATGGTTATTGTTGATTAATATTTAATCCTTTTGGTAGAGTTGTAGTAGGACTCGGAACACTGTTATAGTAGTTTCTGGTTCAAGCTTGAAACCAAATTATCTTTTCTGCTCAATTAGACTCATTTCATTTTGGAATCTAAGTTGTGTTTCTTTTTGTGGAGTAATCTTGAAGATCGTTGTTCTTTGAACACTAGATCGATTCTTGGAGAAACACAGCCTAGTGATTGCTAAGAGGCTTATTTGGCAATCAGTTTGTGCTAGTCTTGGTTGTTAGAACTTATCAAGTTTACTGCTAGGACCATACATTTTTGCTGGATGATAAATTCGTCAGTAGATCTGGTAAATTCATCAGTAGATCTTGTAAAATCATCAGTAGATCCCAATACATATTCATGATATCAATCATGAGAACTCGTGCCCTGTGTTTTGCATTTCCTTTCTGATGTTTCCCTTTGCTTTCTAATTTTATATTATGTTCGTATGCCTCTTTAGGATTTTGGTTGTGACAAGTTTTCTTCATTTCTACAGCAACATTTACATTTCCTTATCCTATCTTATTGCACTGACATTGTAGGGCATATAGGGCATTGTATTTACTGAACTGGATCTATCGTTTCTTCACTGAGAACCACAGAGTTCGCTGGATCCGTAAGTACTTCGTGCAGCAATGTTACTTTTCCAGATTCCTAACTGCTTTATTGCCCTTGTTGGATATGAGAACATCCTGCATACTGACATTCTCGTATATTTAATCGGATTTTTTGTAAACTAGAAGTCTAATGTTGAGGCTTCAAAGGTAAGCTTCTAAACCATGCTGTGGGATTTTCTCATTTATCTTTTTTCACATGTTTATCTGATAGTCTCACATACAATCTGATAGACTTGAAGCATGGCACATTCCTGAAATTTGTACCTACATAAACTCAGCTACTAAAATAATGAACTTCTGTTTAGCAATTATTCGATATGAGACAGATTCCAAATTCATCAGTCTAGTGTAGGTATCGGCAAATATCTGAATTCTGGACAGATATGGAAGAAGCTGTTCCTGTACCTAAATGCTTTGATAGTTGTGTGAAATAACAAGTATCTGAGAAATACTTAGGTCGAAGTTTGAAACCAGAATCCTCTTTTATATTTCTTGAATTTCTGTCTGATATAAATGCTACTAGTAAATTTGTATCACCCTAATTATTTCTTAAATAATGTCATGAGGCAATAACTGTTCCATCTTTTGATCCCATGCTCTTGGAGAATAATTTACTCTTGAGCATTTTCACTGTTTATCAACTTGATATTTCACTCAATGCATAAGCTACCTCCTTGTTGAAACACAAAATCTTGAGAGCCTTCATGACTGGGTAAAAAAATTGAGAACCTACAACTACTATCCTTGTAACATGAGAAGGGCCTACTGGGTGCTTAGCACATTAGTTATTCAGTGACTGAATCTGACAGCTTAAAAATCTCTCAGGAAAATCTGACAGCTTAAACAGGTTTGCAAGAATGAGCTTTCTTCCCATTGTTCCATCATTTCTACTTGTACCAAGTTTATTTATTTCCCTTTACGAATTCATCCATTATGAAATTTAAATATCTCGATTATAACCTGTGCAACTCCATGTTGGCAGCTTGGGTGTCAGGCCTTGTTCAAACCGCTCTATATGCTGATTTCTTTTATTATTACATAAAGAGGTAGCTTTTTCTTATCATGTGGTACATCACATCAATTTATTGAATATGATATCCTCTAAATTTTTCCCTGGGGATGACAGCTGGAAGAATAGGGAAAAGTTGAAGCTTCCTGCTTGATGCAAAACTCCATACAACAATTAATAGAGTTCTGTAAGCAGATCATGCTCTTTATTAGTATAATTAATAAAGCTATCATCGTTTTGAGTCTTTTGATAACCCTTGCTTATTTTGTGCGTACAGGCAAAGGTATCTTGCTATGATCTTCGTTTCTCGAACAACCAAATCATTAGAAGAAAGAGTAGAGGAGACAAAGAAGCAGCAGCATCATTAACACTTACCACAATAATGTAGGATGATGCTTTGGATCCTGTAGTTTGGTGGAAGAAATATATGACAGAAGTTACGTTAAAAACTTTTTTTTTTCAAATGTTACTCAGTTACTCAATTGCCCTAATTTTAGCTGTATGTTAGCACGCAGTTCGCATGCTAGTGCACAGTGACATCTATAAGGGTTATTCGTCAATAGTATATATGATTACTTACTACCACAACCTGTCGCCTCTAGTTAGATATATTTTGAGGTTAACATGCATGGCAAACAATTAGTTTCGCTTTTAATTAGTTCACAGCTCCTTTCTTTGTTCTTTATTCCAGTAATGTACTGTAGCTCTATAATTAACGGCATGAATCATCATATTGTAAGTTTGGATCTTTATCAGAACTTTGACTATTTTTTTTTTCACTTTTGACATTGCTTATAATAAATTGTTTGCAGGACACTTGTGATGAAGTTTTGCTTGTTTTATGATTTTTTAGGGTAAAATGATGTAGAACAACTCCTATAAAATATCGACAATGACGGGAAATTTTTCTTATGATTTGTAATATTTTTATTTTATTTAAGATCATGGGAACTGGATGTGATGGTATATGTCATAATTAATGATATAATTGATCAGTTATATATAGTACCTTTTTGCTTAAAACAAAATATTATTTATGAATGTACTAATTGATTCGATCATTACGATTTCTGATTTTTTTTTCCATTCTATTCGTAGTTATAGGAAATGTTTGCCATATAGGTTTCAAATTTGCACGTCTCAGTTGTGGAGCTGCACTCTTAATTGCAGTACTGGTTCCATTCTGCATGCATGATGTGTTGCTTAGTGCCAGAAATATATATTATACTGCTATGTTAAGCCCCAGCTTCTGTGGATAAAACTATTTGGAAATTAAAATAACTTTAACTATATAAATTTCTTACATGACAGCTTCATCCATAACAGACTAAAGACTTCCTCCTACCGCGATACTTCCCGATCCTTGACACAACAAGGCTTCAGGACACCGGTAACTAGGTTTCAGCAGAGGAGGTCCGAGTTGCTATGTTTAGTATGACACCCTTTAAATCTCCGGGACCGGATGGCTTCAACGCCAATTTCTATCAACATAATTGGGGTATTGTAGGTCAGTCAGTCAATAGAACATAATAGTGAAGAGAACCTTCAGCGGCCAAGAGTCGATTGATTTCATCAATAGAACACAAATTGTCCTTATTCCGAAGTTTGATACGCCAACAACCTTGAATGACTTTAGACCCATAAGTCTTCTAATCACAAAGATCATCTCCTTACGACTGAGGAAATTAATGTCAGATCTCATTGGCCCACATCAAGTGAGTTTCATACTTGGGAGATCCATTCACGAGAACATTGTCATAGCCCAGTAAATGATCCATACCTTGAGCATAATGAGAGGGAAGTCACAATTCCTATCTATCAAAGTAGACTTCGAGAAAGCGTTTGATCATCTTAATTGGAAATTCACAGCGGACACTCTGGACGCAGTTGGGTTACCCGCCTCGCTAAGGGACATGATCATGTCGTGCTTATCGTCGGCTTTTATGCAAATCATGTGGAATGACAATGAAACAAATGCATTCCCAATGGGCAGAGGTATTAAGCAGGGGTGCCTGCTCTCCCCATATCTCTTCGTCCTCTGTGTTGAACGCCTAGCACACCTAATCCAAGAAGCCGTAAATGGTGGCTTATGGAAGCCAATGCGTGCATGTACAAATGGCTCTCTGATCTCTCATCTATTTTTTGCAAGATGATATTCTTCTCTTTGTAGAGGCCTCTCACGAGCAACTTAGCATCATTCGCTCAATATTGGATAATTTTTCTGAAGCCTCGAGCCAACGAATTAATCCTTTAAAGTCTTCTATCTTCTTCTCAAGAAATGTTACACCAGAGTTGAGAACTTTGTTGAAGCAACTCTGCAATTTTCAGGAGGCAAACTCAGCTGACATGTACTTGGGAGTACCACTGGTTCACGGAAGGCCTCGCAAGCAGCAATTCAACAACATTATTGAGCACATGAGGGGCAGAATTACAGGATGGGCAGTTGCAAATCTTTCAATGGCAGGGAGGGCAACTCTTACGCAGTCAGCACTTCAAGCAGTTCCATCTCCGAGATCTTTTGAGCTCAATTGCCAATGAATCAGACCCTTTAGAGAATATCACTTTCCAGTTTATACCAAGAGAAGCAAATGCCTGCGCAGACAAACTAGCGAATCTCACGATCGGTACCTGATGCGCGATATCGGATCTTCGCCACCCACCAATTCCTCTAAGATGCTGTCTATTCGGCGACTCTGTAGGGACTTATGTGCCCACTTTTAATTTCTAATTTTCTCTTGATGTACTAGGCGCTCTCCCTTAATACCGAAAAAAGACTATATTTACAGTTAGCAAAGATCATGAAATTAAAATAAGTACATTGTAAGTTAAAGCAAGCTTCTGGAACTTAGTTGGCCTTGTTTTATCATGTTTATTAACTGCCCTATTGAGTAGTTTAATCATGAGAAAGCATATGTCATGATCAATCTCTCACACAAAAACATACATAATGTACACATTATTTAACTATTATCTTATACAACAGAACATAACTATTTGCCCTGAGAAATTAAAAAATATAAAGAAAACAAGTTTAGCTTGTCATTTAGCTTATGGCTTGACAACTGATCAATCTCAGTTGCTATATAACCAAGTAAAATACAAAAAGTTTCAAGTAGATATCATATAATTATAATATATGTTTGATGCAGTGCATGTTATATATGAACAAGCCTCCTCCTTAATTTATTATTATTTTTTTGTCAGTTTTCACCTCCAGCTTTCATAAGTTGAGAAACAGAAATATATGCAAACATACAGACAAACTAATGTCCTGTGAATCCAATAAATTAACAGCAAGCAGACCATGTTCCTATCAACAGTTATATATACATTTATCAAGAAGTGAGACATCATTTGCACAGCATATGATCTGATCCATTGTAGATTTTGGATTCATGGCTAGTTTTTCAAGGTTTTTTTTTTTTCATCCCTGGACTCTTGTAATGATAGGTAGCCCCTCTAGCTAGCCACTGCTTCCCAATAGAGAAGAGAATGGATTCATCTGCATGCCAATCAGAAAACCTTATTTGGTTGTAGCATCTGGTAGTGGTGATTAAATTATAGCATATTCTTTTTGTGCACAGCTGCAGTAACACACACAAGGCAGGTTATCATAGTAGGAATTGTGTCTATGAATGATTGGAGAAAGCAGGATAAGAATGAGTCTTCTCAATGAGAAGAACTTCCACTGGCACTAGAAGTTGTTTTCATGGTGCGAAATCGAACTCGAGACATTTCGATCTCTCATGTCGCGAAAGAATCCTACTACTCATAATGGCTACAGTTGTTTCCATAAATATGACATTGCAGACAGGAGTTCATGATATATCCTTCATAGTTCACATCACTTAAAGGAAGTCTAACGGATGGAAGACATTTGCTGCTTGCTTTCAGAAGATGTAGAAAAATTTAAATTCTGATGTGTTTGATCATGCAATCAGAGACCCTTTTTGCACATATGAATGATTGATAAGAGATTCTCTCTAGCTAGCTCCTGTGTACTGAGATCAGATTTCTATATTGTCCACAAATTCTGTCGAGATGCTCTCCAAAGTAATATTTAAGTTGTAATGCCCCCGTTCCCATTCATGAAATTATCCGTTTTGGACACTTGGCTCACACTAATTTAAAATACGTCAAGAATAGTTCGGAGGTAAGCCCATCACCATCTCTGTGTTTTGTCCATATGGGACTATCCCTTGGCCTTTGCCTTGGGTCATTATATTTTTTTTTCCTCGGAGGCTCAACGTCCTCGTTGAGGGGTCCCCATTCATAAAATTATCCGTTTTGGATCCTTGGCTCGCACGGATTTAAAATTCGTCGAGAATGGTTGGAAGACGATCACTTATAAGTCCATCACCACCTCCGTATTTTGTCCACCCGTCCCCCATTCATGAAATTGTTCGCTTTGGACTCTTGGTCCGCACGGATTTAAAATGTATCAAGAATGGTTGGGAGGCGATCACTTATAAGCCCATCATCACCTCCGTATTTTGTACATGTGGGATTATCCCTTAACCTTTGCCTTGGGTCATTACATGAGCAATGAAGACATTGTTTTTTTTTATTAATTCCTGCAGACAAAAGTGAAAGAAGAGAGTGATTGAAACTTTAAATTCGATGTTGACAAAACTCCTTGTTAATTCTTGACACTTCAAGTAAAGTGATTGTCTGTGTAGTAGTTCATACATCAGAAGATCGAAAAAGAAGTGAAAGAAAAACAGCGATTAAACAAGAAAAGAAAGATCCATAAAAGTTGTTTCCAGGCAGGAAATGAAGTGACAGAAACTGCTAAAAAGTCCACCAGTTAATAAAAGTTTTTTTTCTGATATTTACATCAGAATCCATATCTATAGTTTAGTTAGGTCATTATATGATATGGTATTTATATGCTTAATTTGAGTAAAAAAAAGATGGCGCGCACAGCTTCTTGCGCTTTTCTAATTATATGTATCTATCTTTTAATTTAACATGTTTTGTGCTTTTCTAATTGTACTTGTTTCAATCTAAACTTAACACATTTTTTCTTATTAACAAACATGGACAAAAGTAAGTTGGATTCTTGAAGAAGATCACTTAGATGCACCTTCAAGAACGTTTTATTTTTGCTTTTCGCCTCTAGGGTATTTGACGAGCACGCAATGATGCATATTTCAATTGTATCTAAGCAACCACGACTTTGATTTGGGAACGAGCTTTGGTCAACTTCCATGAATTAGATATCATCCATAATTCTGAAGGGCAGCTTAATTATATGTATCTATCTTTTAATTTAACATGTTTTGTGCTTTTCTAATTGTACTTGTTTCAATCTAAACTTAACACATTTTTTCTTATTAACAAACATGGACAAAAGTAAGTTGGATTCTTGAAGAAGATCACTTAGATGCACCTTCAAGAACGTTTTATTTTTGCTTTTCGCCTCTAGGGTATTTGACGAGCACGCAATGATGCATATTTCAATTGTATCTAAGCAACCACGACTTTGATTTGGGAACGAGCTTTGGTCAACTTCCATGAATTAGATATCATCCATAATTCTGAAGGGCAGCCCCCGACGGATCGATCGGCCTATTGGGAGCTCCCGCCTCAATCAGTGTTCAAACTGAACACTGATAGCTCATACTTGAGTCCAGAGGACATGGATAGCACGTTATATTATCCGAGCGTCTAACTCATCCTTTCGTTGTGCTAGTACATTACAAAAGGATTTTGACTCTGCTTTGACGACGAAGACCTGGGCGGTGCTTCAAGGAATCAAGAAGTGTGGGCAGCTAGGGATCATGAGATTAATTGTAGAGTCTAACTCCACCACCCTGGTGCAATACATATTTAAGCCAGCAAAATCATCGTGGCGCTTGAGAAGTATGCTTGAGGAGATCCAGCGATTCAAACTTTCTTTTGAAAATTTTACATGAAATCTATTCTTAGATCTTGTAACTTGATGACGAATTTTTTAACATCTTTTGGTAGAAAATCGAGGAGGTTACACCTTCGGGCCTCTTCAGTACTTTGTCAAACATGCTCTTTAAATTTCAATAGATAATACAATTCCCTTAAGAAAACCATGTTCTTCATAATTGCTTGAAGTTTGTAAGGTACATATGTTGATAAAAATTAATGGCATGTAGGACAAAGATATAAATAAGAAACATAAAACACATATGATGATGTCACAATTCCTCAATTATTTAAGTGAGCAATTAAAACAAAGTGTTCAGTTAAGCAAATATGCTTACCTGCTTTGCATGCATCTTCCTCAAAACAACTGCCAAGTGCCAACCTGTGACCCAGAGAGTGAAAGCCAACCAGGAGAGTTGCCAGCTTTGCGTGCGCATGCATCTCTCTCTCTCTCTCTCTCTCTCTCTCTCTCTCTCTCATAGAGGACATGGAAACTGCAGTTTCCGGAGAATCTGATGTGATGTGCTTCTGGGCATGCATCTACGTACTGCGCGGTTCAGACTTGACATGAAAACCGTATGCAGAAGGAAAGAGATAGCACATAATTGATGGGGACACGAATTGATTGCAGCGTCATTAACCATTCAAATGATCAGGAAAACAACATGTCATATACTCTTTTGGACAACTAAATCCAGCTCGTATACTAATATAAGCGTACCATTCAAAAGTCGAAGAGAATACATATATCACAGGAACAAAAGATGGCAACAATGCTGCCATCACTGTGATGTGCCACTTCTTTTCCCGGGTGCTTACTTCTTTCCATCATCATCCATGTGAAGTATGTGACAAAGAGAAGAAGAAAAAAAAGACAGTCAAATGGCTCCTTGGTCAAGTCTTGAACAAGCTAATTAAGTATATATACCCATGCACTGCACTACATACCCTTTATATATTAATAATAATAATAATAATAAGGATTATTTCCTCTAACATCCCGTGTACTATAATTTTTTTTCGCGAATAACCCCAAACTAAAATTTTACCGATTTTAATCTCTAAACTATTTTTGCTTTGACATTTTAGTTCTCTATCAATTCTTTTGTTAAAATTAATTTTTTTTAGATATGTTAAATGACACTTGTACCCTTACATAAAAGTTTAAAATATTTTTTTATCTTTTATTATTTATTAGTTTAAAACACTTATACTCTTTTGCTAATCCTTTTTTAGATTAACAAAATAAGTAATAAAAGATAAAAATTATTTTAAACTTTAACATAAGGGTACACATGTCATTTAACAAAAATAAAAAGTTAACTTTAATAGAAAAATAATAAAATCAAACATTAGGACTAAAATGTCAAAGCGGGAATCATTTAGGAACTAAAATTAGTAAAATTATAGTTTGAGATTATTGGTGAAAAAAAGTTATAGTGCATGGGAAGTTAGCGAAAATAACCCTAATAATAATATTACAAACCCTCAACAGGTCACTTGGAGAGAGTTGATGTACTGTTTTCCCCCACCCTCTAGTGGATGAAGAGGGAAAGAATGTAATTTGTGTGTAGTATTTATCTTATCTTAATTTGACACATACATCTCCTTTGAGGAGGGTTTTTATCAGTCACATCTGAGTCGTGTACGTACTTGATCAAACTGTTGAGAGCTTCTGTTCCTCAGCTTTCTGTCCCATCTAATCCAATATTCCAAGTTTGTGGGTCTCCCTGTTGCATGCATGCTGCTCCCAAATCTAACAGCAACCTTTCTTTTCTTTCTTGATCTCCTCATCCATGGAACTGTGCTAAGCCAACTAGAAGCAGCTGGTGGAAGTGGAACAATATCCAAAGATGTAAAAAAAAAGAAACAAAAACAATCCTCCACTCCCAATGATCAAATTTATAATCAGAAGGTTTTTAATCATAGCAAGATATGTGGAAACAAAACTGCACTCTCATTCCCCAAGTATATGGTCATCCTTAATTAATTTTCTCTAATCATAATATGGTATAGATGTCCTTCTTGATCAATGAAGTTTTCTTTCTTTTTTTCTTGTCATAGAGCATCCTTCTTGTGTGCAGTGAATGAGCTATCAGCTGCCCAATCAAACATGTTGAATGGATCATCCAAGGCCTTGTCTTCCTTCTGGTGGCCATGATCTGGATTTGCTTCCACTAGTCCTTTAGAGAAGATGAGGCTCATCGGATCAGGATCCAGCTCCGCCAAATCCGCAAAGAAATCGTCGGCGTGGTTCGCCTCCGGGATCATCGGCTTGTAGCCGGCCTGTTCGAAAACTTGGTCGAGCTCGGTATCGTCAATTGGATCATTGTTGGCCATGTCCATCTGATCAGAAACTTCTTCTTCCTTCACTAGAGGTGCGGCCGAGCCGATCATTTCCTTCGGCTCTTCCTTCGGAACCGCAGTCGACTTATGACTGTGATTGGAGCTCTTGGAGGAGGCCGAATTCGATCCGTTCTTCGACGGCTGCGCCCTCGTGGATCCAGCAAGCGCATTACGCTGCGTCGGCCATGGATGGTTGTGCTCAGATGTGTAGGTGATGACGAGCATATTGGGATCTGTTCGACTGCGCTCTACTTGCTTCCTTGCTGAACAACCTTTGGAACTGCTACATCTGTAATAACCCCTGAAGTGCAAGTTCATCAGCCATCAATTAGTTAGTGCAAAATTTCATCTAGAGTCAAATGTTTGCACTACTAATTAAATCATACAAATATATATTTCATGACAAACTAATAAAAGTTCTGATCACAAGTTCAAATTATGAAAGATGTTTCTGTATATACTTCACATTTAATCAAATTGGCATTCACCATAATTTGCCTTGCAACTTCCTGAAGTTGGGGTTTCAGTTGTTATAATATTTTTTTATGCAGTTAATAATGCTTTTATTGGTTCAAGACATGCATGCACGCAAATTAAGTTGTATGGCCTTTGCTGGTAAACTACGAAGTTTGAATCATATATAGTTAAGCATGCTACTGCTTCCTTCAATATAATAAGAGAATGATTAGTACTTAAAGACTTCTCATTTAATAGCTCTAACTTCAAGAGATGCCAACATGAATGCAAATTTCAAAGGCTTACCACTTGATAATTAAGTTTACTGAAAAGTATATAGTTATCTAAATATTAAGCTTACATAGGACTAATGTACATGTTGTTTCCTTTACAAACACATCATGATGTCCTTCTTATCATGCTTTGTTTCCATGAGAGACAGATGAACTCGATCTACAGGTAAGCATGCCAGTATCACTCCACCATGATTCCTTAAATTAATTATTGTAGGACAACATAGAGGAGAGAGAGAGAGATAAGTAAGTTGCAGTTCTAATTAATCATGCACTAATTATTCTTTCCTCTATCTCTCTGTCCTTTGGCATAATCATGTGCCTGTACCAACCAAATTAGGGAGAGAAACATGGAGAAAAAGAAATCAAAGTTAACTTCTCGCAGAAGAGGGTTCTGGATTAATTTTTAAAATTTTCTTAGGTGAATTAAGTTTGTTTTTGGAAAAATTAGCATGTGATGATGAGCAAATTTAATTACCTTGGATATGGAGAACCTTTAATTGGCTTCTGTCCATACTTCCTCCACGCCCACAGATCGGATGGCACGACTTCGCCGCTAGGTCTGTTGCTGGCCGCCGCCGGCGCCGGAATGCAGACCACCTTCTTTGCCTGGTTCTTTCTGCAGGATCATGCTTTGAATGAGAATTATGTTGTTCTAAGCATCTCAGAACTTAAGATAGTAGATCAAATTAATCGATTCATTTGTTATAAGTTTAGGACAGCTAACTTTTGCTTGCTGATAATGTTGAAGTACTCTGATCTTTTATCATTCATGGCTATAAACAAGTTAGAGTTTGAGATATATGTCTCTGTGTCCATGCCCTTTTCAGCTTAGATTTGTGACAGCTTGAAAAGAGAAAAGACCCTTAAGATTTTTCTATCAGTTTCTTATGTCAATTCAGACAGGACTCATATCTTGTTATCATTGCCATGAAAGACTACTTGCCATGAGTGTGCAAGACCTAACATTTGAGGCTTTCTTTTAAGGTTCTACCAATTAGGAAATCTAGTACATCTTTGTAACTGGCACATATCATCTATACAGTACTTTGAAACCTAAATTTAGCACCTGGTTTAAGGTTTTGGTTCCTTCTCTTTCTCCTCCTTTTCACAGTAAATAACTCAGAAATTTTTAGTCGTCCAGCAGCAAAAGAAAACGGCAACAGGAAAAGAACAGTTCAGATATTGATCAGAGATGTTGGACCTTCGTTTGGTTCCTGGAGTTCTAGGGGAAGGGATCTGCACTCCACCGCCAGGGTCCACCGGGCAGCAGGCTACTGAGCTGCTGCTCGCCTTCATGATCTCGGCGCCCATCGCTAGCGGAGAGGGCTTGATCGCCCGCGGCGAGAGCGGCGAAAGCTTCGGGATGCTCGGCGAGATCTGCGCCACCCTCGGGAAGATGTTGCATGGCCTCTTAGCTTCTGCTCCCAGTAGAACCTTCTGAGGTATTGATAACCCAACTCCACTGATGCCGATGCCGATGCTGCCGTCCACGGCCATCTTCGCCTGCGCGGCCGCGACTTCCGCACCGTCGAAGAACTCCATGCCGGTCAGCTCATGGAGTAGAGGGTCACGGAAGTTGACGAAAGGATCGCCAAAGTCGTCCGCTGGGCCTCCGGTGGATGCCGGAAATGCGGAGGACTGATCCGAAGGGAGCTGCCAGTCAGCGGCGGCGATCGGCAGGTCGGCGGCACCGCTCGAAGGACCCGTTCGGCCGCCAGCCCGGACGATGTCAGCAAGGTCTCCTTGGTCGCCTTCCATCCTTTGCCAGAAGTAGTCGCACATGTCTTGCTCGGTTGCAGCTGCAGTCACCAACCGGACTCTACTGCACTGCTTATTGCATCAAAATGGTGGCAGGAACAGCAGAAGAAGTAGTTGCTCCATGCATGCAAAATCGAGCTTTCTAATTATTTCTTCTTGGTTTCTAAAGCATGGAGATCACTGGAAATAGAGAGGCGATCAGGAGGTGGTGGTGATGGTGGAAAGGAGAGAGAAAGAACAAGAGGAAAAAAAAGGATATATGGGACTGAAAGCAGCACTTGCTCTTCTTCTTACTCTTTTCTTCTTTTTTTCTCTTGGTATATATTCTTCTTGTTCTTCTTTAAACCTGAAAGGAGGAATTGTTTCATGTGGAGATAAATATGAGAGAGAAAGAGGGAGAGAGAAAGAAGAAGAAGAAGAAGATGGTGGTGGTGGTGGTGTTATTTGTTTAATAATACCTAGAGCAGGCTGACTTTTTCATGGCAGAGACTTCTCCATACGCTAAGTACGCAGCAATGGAGATAAAAAAAAAAGAAAGAAAAAATATATAAGAAAGAAAAGATTGGATTGTGTTGTGTTGTGTCTGTAGGAGAGAGAATGTGGAGAGATCTATGAGGAAGGATATTGTGATATGATACTTTTAAATTTTGAGTCATATCAGCTCTTTTTTTTTTCAATTTTCTTGCTGATGGTTCCTGTGGGAAAATACTGTTTTTACCCTTTCTTTCCCTGTTTAAAAAAAATGAACTTAACCAAGTTTAGTTGACACACTTGATTAACAAGAGTGTATCCCGGGTTGAAAGATCGGAAGCTATTAGCCCCGAGTTCGAGCTCCGGAGTCGTCAATTTGGCCAGAGGGATACCATTTTTGCTCTTTATCTCGAACACAGGATTAGCCAGGTGCTAATAATCTTGGACACCGGTGGGTAGTCACCGAAAAAAAAAATGAACTTCAACGACTATTCATCAAATTTGTAGAAACTTTTATTTTGTGTATATCGTATGGGCCAATGTTTGAGTAAAACATATGCGGATAAAGCACGAGTAAAGCGTCATTTTGTATGGCCATTTTATACGTTTATGATAATGTATGCATTTATTTTTTTTTATCTTAATGTACATGTTGCCATCGATTAACGTGATAGAAGAAAAGAAAAGATAAAATTTGAACCTTAGGAGGTGCATATAAGTTTTGTCGGTGAAAATAAAATTTAATATTATTGTATACTCGACTGGGAAGTGAGTCCACATTTTTTTACTTCATATGATTTGCACTTTAATATATTTTTTCATGTAGTGCGTGTGTGTAACGCATCAGAAAATAACGACACTTTTTATATAAAATATTTTGATCATTGTTCATTTATACAGAAAGTGTCGGTAATTTCTGTGCAAGTGCCTACACATTCCTATATATATATTGTGAGGATAAAAAATATTTCAACTCAGACATAAAAGAAATTGAGTTCAACTTTCATTAATATCTTTTTTTACTTTGTTAGACTCAAGCGCCCCATAAAAATAATAACCACATAGGATAACAAGGTATACCAATTGAGCTCCAAGTGATAAATTAAATACCTTATCAATACTCTTAAATGTATAAGCTCGAAGAATAACATATTTATATTTTTATTTTTAACACTCTTAGTTTTTACATATGAGCTACTAACAATTTTGATTTATCTCAACCCATAGAAAAAAAATTAGATTTACTATACCATCAAAATTTAAACTCACTATGTCTTGATCTTATTGTGATGTCATGCTAAATTAGATATACTAACAACAATTTTATTTTTGTAAGTCTTTAAAGAGAATATCAGATTTATATTCTTTACAGTCGGATAATTCAAATAAAATATTTCACAAGATGCAAATTTAACAAAACTATTCAGAAAATATGTATCCTTTTTTGTGGTAATAAGAAAAGATATATCTTTGTTCATATTCTAAGTGGACTAGTTGAAGAATCATGATGAAAAATCCTTCATTATGTCATACAAGTCTACAAGAAAACCTAAGCTTTCATTTTTATTTATTTGTTTATTACTTTGAGTGAGTTGAGTTAAGATGAGAGAGAATTTGAAGGCGGGCAAGTAGGCGCACTTTTCGGGCTAAAATTACTTGTGGTCTAGGACTCTTGCAACATGTACACATGTAGGCATACTATTCTCAGTTTTCAGGGTTTAGTGCACAAAAAGAGAGGGCCCTAATAATGGCTGAACTGATCCCACTTAGCTGTCCTTCTGCAACCATCACCTTATCCTCTCCTCTCTACAAGATTTAAATGATTAGCCATGTGATTACCTATTAATTATACATATATATCTTGGTACGTACCATTACTAATTACTTATTTTACTTGCTGCTTGAAGAAATTAAATAAATAAATAAGCATCATGTGCTACTTGCACTTGAGCTTAATTTCTACTTCTAGGAACATGTTCTTATGCTAGTTTCTTACTTAAACCTATGAATGCCATTTCTTTTAGTCATACCATATTTGTTATCAAAACTTTTAGCTTAATTTGCCTGCGACGTATATGTATATGTATAAATTGAGGCATGAGTCAAAGATGATGAAGTTGAGATTTTGTTAACTAAAATCTCATTGTTGCATGCATATATATTGTTCCTTTCAGGATTTCTCTTGAAAAATATTGAGATTTCATTGCCATTTTTAAGCATCAAAAGATAACTAGGATTCCAAATATTATATACCATTCGGCAGGATATGATTCTTAATTCTTATGATATTTACGCCCATTTCATTAAGCCCGATGTGAAGACATATTAATTGATTGCGACAATAATAAATATTTATGATATTAATAATAAATTAAGTGATCACACATATTATATATATCAATTTTCACTTGCCCTATCTTTTTCAGAGGGAAGAAATTTTCCATATACTCTATTTTCTAAAGGAAGTGACATTTTCAAGGGTATTCAAATTCTTTTCCGAGTGATATATCTTCTATTTTTATAAGAGACATGAAAGGATGCAAGAAAAAAAATAATAGAATGGGAATATATAACATATAAATCGATAGCTACTAAGTAATATTATGTTCCTATTAATTGATCACCATTGAAGTATACATTTTGAGATGTTAAAGAAATTTTAATGAAACAAATTATCGAAGTTACACAATATATATAACTAATACAGTGACATAATATGCATATATGTAGGTATTTATGTCTGCATAATCCAATTCACTGATGTCATTTTGAATGCTAAATCCAACGGTATGAGAAATCGGAGTACTCCATGACGAGCACATAGATTGCAAGGGAACAATTAAGTTTGATTTTTTTTTTGGTTAATATCATTGTTTATTATAAGCTCATTTTTGCTAAATTTAGATTTGTATCAAATTTGATATGATCAATATAAGTCTCAATTTATCCTTTTCTTCATCAAACGACATCGACCCTACTTTTCTAGCTCTTGTGCCAAATATATATTCTAGGTCAATGAAAGCTAATTTGAATAGCAAGGCTGATATATGATATTAAAAAATATATATATGTACATCAAACAAAACCCAATTTGCTCATCCATGATGTGATAGTGGAGCTTAAAGTAAGAGGAGATAACTTCCTTAGGAAAGTTCATTTGAATCTAATGTTAATATTATATGTCTCTTTTTGTACAATTTGATTTGTAAGTGTCACAATCATGCTTGGCATTTAATTAATCTGTCGCTTATGTATTTTGTCTTCCATTATTATTTTTTGTAGAGAATGAAGTGGGACTTAAGTAACTCTATTCATAAAGAATTGGATTTGAAAAGAACTTGATGGAATATAGAAGCCTTCTATACTACTGTATAACATAAATAATTGTTTTTTTTTTCTTTTTTTTTCCAAATTTCGGTAGTATAAAAGAGATAAAGTATATTATAATATGAAATCTGAAGTAATAATTTAAAGAGATTATTGAATATGTTGCAGCAATATATATATATACATACATATATATATATATA
>LTAE01005695.1:28034-57199 GCA_001647135.1 Pontederia paniculata | reverse complement strand
AGCTCAACCTCGTACCAAATGCACTCTGAAAGCTCCTCCAAAATCGTGCTGTAAACCGAGGGTCCCGATCAGAGACTATGGAAACAGGAACACCGTGTAGTCTGATAATCTCTCCGGTGTACAACTCCATGAGACTCTCCTCTGACTGCTTCCACTTTATGGGTAAGAAGTGGGCTGACTTTGTGAGATGATCAACTATCACCCAAATCGCGTCGTGACCCTTCTTAGTGCGGGGGAGGCTGGTCACGAAATCCATTGCTATGTTTTCCCATTTCCACTCAGGTACGCCGACCGCCAGTGGTGGTGCACTACCATAGCCAATGCCCAAAAATGGGAGGATGCACGTGAATTCTCTTCGTTGAACAGCGGGAGCAGGCTGAATAATAGGAACCAGGTAGCAGCCACGCTACCCGCCCTATATATTAACTCTGGCGGCTCATAAACAATGGTCGGCGTCCTACTTGGATTATTAATCTTGCACACTTACCACAACAAAGTCCTTAAGTATCAAATCAAGGATTAAATTGTGCCATTGAGTAGTCAGGATCCCGGTCCGTGTGGTCAGAATACGGGCCATGACCGATAGAGTATCGTGCTCTCTGTTGCATCCCATATTGTTTTCTTGTCCGGTCGCCCGCTCAGCACTGCCTGGCCTGTTCGGTCGCCCGCTTCGCACTGCCTGGGGATTCTTTAGTCGTCCGCTCTGCACTGCTTGGAGTATTTCGGTCGCCCGAACTACACTGTCTAGGATGTCTGGTCGCCCGCACCGCAACGCCTAGAGCGTTCGATCGCCCAATGCCTGGAGTGTTCGATCGTTCTACCGCAACGCCTGGAGTGTTGGACGCTCGCACTGCATCGTCTGGAACGTTAGACGCCCGTCCTGCATCATCTGGAGTACATCGGTCGTCCGCGCCACATCATTTGGAATGTCGGACGCCCGCACCGCGTCATCTGAAGCACATCGGTCATCCACGCCGCATCATCTGTGGTACTCGGACGCCCGCACTACATCGTCTGGAATACACCAGTTGTCCGCACCACATCATATGGTTACTCGGACGCCTGCACTACATCGTCTGGAATACATCAGTCATCTGCACCACATCATCTGGGGTGCTCGGACGCCCGCACTGCACTGTTTGGAATACGTCGGTCGCCCGCACCACATCATTTGGGTGCTCAGACACCCGCACTGCGCTGTCTAGAATACGTCGATTGTCCACACCGCATCATCTGGGTGCTCGGACGCCCGCACTGCGCTGTCTGGAATACGTCGATCGCCCGCACCACTTCATCTGGGGTGCTCGAATGCCCGCACTGGACATGTCTAACAATATTCGGACGTCTGCACCACGCCTCCTGGCGTGTTCTGTCGTCCACACTACGCCGCCTGGAGTGGTTGGTCGCCCGCCCGATCTGGCTGTCCGCTTGTTGCGGCCGGTGCTGGATCTATACGGCCCGTTACATAGAACCGAATTCGATATCATCCAAATAGAGACATTCAACACATGCAAATCTAATAGAACCGAATTCGAGATCGAACAAATAGAGATCAATCAACACATGCTAATCTAATAGAACCGAATTCGAGATCGAACAAATAGAGATAAATTTACGCATGCAAATCTAATAGAACCGAATTCGAGATCAAACAAATAGAGACCAATCCAACACATGCAGATCTAAACTACTATACTTTATGTACTAGGAATCCGCTTGGGAACATACCTTCGGGTGCTTTTGGATTCGGTCTACTCTTTCGGGGATGTCCTCTCCGGCGTTTCTCTTGCTGAGATGGAGGATCTTCTTTCCCTAGGCCGAACAAAAATTCAAGGGATGAGAAACAGAAAAAGACAACATGAACATGGGAGAGGAGGAGGGGTCCATCTTACCTAGGGCCAGCCACAGAATATTCTGAATAGTAAAAAATTTGTGGCTCAAATCCCTAGGTTATATTTATAGTGTCTTTCCTCCTTATTGGGTCCGAGTTGCGGGCTTGCGGGTTAACGGATTCGGGTGTTACAAATACGTCCATCAAACAATCAGATGAACAGTTAGTATTAAGTAATAACTTGATTAAAATAATTTAATCCAATTAAGATAGGATTATATTTTTAATTAAAATAAACCTTGAGGAATCTGCGAAGAAGGGGAAACATTCTTGAGCTTGGAAAGATAAACCTCCATTATTAAGCAGGTAGCACCTCCATTATTTTCATTCTAAATAGATTTAATGGAGGTTCTACCTACTTAAGTAAGTAACACCATACTACTTATGTTATCAATCATATGATATTAAATATATGATTGATCTAATAATTTATAATAAAATTATTAAAGAGAGATAATATCTTATATCCACCATAGATATAATATCTTATGATTGACAAGATAAGTAGTACAATGTTACCTAATTAAATAGCTAGCACCTTCATTATTTTCATTCTAAAAGAATTTAATAGAGGTGCTACCTACTTAAGTAGGTAGCACCATACTACTTATCTTATTAATTATGAGATGTTAGATATATATGATAAATCTAACATTTAAGAGAGAGAAGATCCTATATCCATGATAGATCTAAGGGATCGTTTGGCGTATTCCCAATTTTTATTAACCGGTAATTTAGATCACCACTAAAATAGATTACCACTTTATAAATTACCGCTAATATTATATATAACGTTTGGTAAGTAGCAAAAACACAAATTATAATTTAAATTACGAAATAATAAAATTACTAAAATACCCTCCAAAATTGTTGAAATAAAATAAATATAAAAAATAAAAAAGTGAGTTAGGTTAAAATATGAGTTTATATTATCAACCATTCGTAAAATAATTAAAAAAGAAGAAGATAATGTTGAATACTATTATTTTGTAATAAAATATAAATATTTTTAAAGTTCGGTTGAAGGGATAATTTTGTCAAAATGCATGTCATCTTGCTGGTAATCTGAAAAGACACCTTCCATGAGTGCTANATGATAGAACTAACAATTTATAGAAAAACTATTTAATAGAGAAAAGATCATATATTTATCGTATATATAATATTTTATGGTGAACAAGATATAATGTTAAACACTTGATTAAAGATTTGTGCAATTTTTTTTTTAAAAAAATCTAAATGGAAAATATATATGATCAATTTTTAATCCGAATTTAATCATCTTCTTACATTAAATTTTGTTTCTTTTAATATATCTTTTATTTCTTCATATTTACTTTAACTAACAATTGGATAATATGCATACAAAATAAATAAGTTTAATGTACCTACAAATCACTTTATGCTTTATAAAGATATATAATCAATCATATTTTTCTATTGCACAATCAATGATAAATTTAATAAATCATGATTTGATGAATAAAATTTACTTTATAGAGAAAGTACTTTGTATGTATATTAAATAAAAAAATATATCAATTATATGAATAATTAAACATTTATTTCATTATAACAAAAAAATATTTTAAATTCATATAAATTTAGAAACTAAAGAAATTATTATATTATTTTATTTATGTTCTTATTTTTTATACTCATCGGCTAATATAGCCGTTAAATTTATCTAATACTTAGTGATTAATTTTCTAATTAAACAATTAAATTCTAATTATTATTCACTAATTACTTTGTTTAGCTTATCAAACCGTTATCCATTTGCGGATCCGAAAAGAGCAATAAAAAAACTTCTAGAATCTTAACTATACAACTTCGTATTATCAACGTGCAAAAAAGTCTGAAAACTTACAAGACGTTAACAACGTCAATATTCACGAAAAAACAATGCCGTCAAACGTGCAATTATATTATGGTGCGTTAATTAGCCTTCTTAACATTTTGTTTTTGTATATTACCTGAAACTAAAGAACGTGCCTTATACAACTCAATTGAGAAATCTGGGAGTTGGAAGGTTTGAAAACTAATACATATCACATTTTCTTAATTACTAGACTTTTGCTCATATATAATGATGAGTGAATCGTCTCCATAGTTTTGGATGCGTGACACTAAAATGCGATTTCTTACGAGATGAAAGTAACAAAAAACTACTTCTGTTTATAAATTAAGCCTTTCTTTATAACCTTTCTTTTATTACCTGCAGAGAGGTCAAACTCGAATCCCAAAAGTGTTCCAAATAACAAAAAGAATGAACTTTCAAGAACGATTTTGGAGAAAAAAAAAAAGTAGTGTCGTGAATTCGTGATATTGCTGGATAAATGAATTGGATCTACAAGTTACTGGCAGCTGATCTTAAAAACACGAATGAACTTTATAACAAAGAATTGTCGCGAGGAGGCACACGAAACTAATCCTCACTATGAAATTGAACTAATTAATCATACACAATTAACAACAACAAGATCACGTCGAACAACTGCAACTAGTGGAGGAGATATGTGAAGAGGAGGGCGACGAGCATGAGCAGGTAGGCGATTCCGAGGTCCACCGCCCTGCCGTCCACCAGCTTCGAAGTCCCCGATGCAGTGGCGGAGGCGCCATGGCCGAGCTGCAGCATGCCCGACAGGAAGGCCAGGAACAGCATCATGTACGACGAACAACTCATGATTAAGTTTGGATTCCTAGCTGTTGCTTCTGCTTTGGAGGTTGGAAGTTAATTCTGATCAGAGCAGGAATTGGTTTATAGGCAAAATTGAGCTGTACCAATAAATATGTAATGCCAGATACATAATTATATATCAAGTGGTAGATGTGGAGGGGTTTAATAAATAGTTGGAGGTGTAGTTGCTAAGAACAAGAGCTGCCGTGTTTGAACAGATATTGTAAAGATTTTGAATGGCTGCTGCTTCTAGGAGCAGACCAGAACCCGCGGTTGACCCATGACGACGATGCTAACGTAACGCTAACACTAGCCGGGGACGTGTCCTTTTCTACCCTTTCTTTAATTTCTATTCTTTTACCATAATATTATGAAAAAGAATGATGATAAAAAAATTTGATTCAGAATTTTATTTTTTTTTCTTTTTTTCAAGAAAAATGAGTCGAGAATTTTTATATGTACGTATGTACGTGATATGATGCTGAGGCGAATTCATATATATAATGAAATATCACGATCTCTCAACTTGTATTAAATATATATATATATATTAATATATTAATAATTGAACTCAATAAATAAAAAATATTAAAAAATAATATAATATGCAGTAACTTAATTTGATAAGTAATTTTGAAATTTTAAATTCAAATTTTATTAATATTTTAACTCTTCTTAGTTTTTGATATTTTATTTTGATATTTTTTTTATTCTTCTATCTTTTATTTCTGGATGCATTCTTAATATGATGTAAAAGAAAATTAGAAAACTGTGCAGTGGTGACGCTGCAACCGAACCTAGAAGAGACTGTAGTACCATTCCACAATCCACCGTATAAAAAAAAGGCAAAAAAAATAATAAAAAACGGGTCAAATCTCTGAGCTCTTCAGTCAACGATCTTAGAACTTTTAGAAGCTTCCCAATTCCGCACATGGAAAGAACCAAGAAACACGAAGTTGACATTTCATTTGATGCATTTTTAGGCTTTTCCTTTTTCTTGTGCATGATAAATGCGACTTCATTACTCACCCGTGTGAAATTCTCACAATACAGTGGAATTTGAAATCTCGCAACAAATTGAAAGACAAAAAGTATATTTAGTTACTACTTTTTTTCACTGTTAAAAAAAATTTGAAATTTTTTATTTGAAAAAAGAAAACATCGCATCTCTCTGTAGTTCTGTAGCAAGAGTCGAGTTAAATTTCTTTAGTAATCATTGTCTGAGTTCATAAGTCAAAATATTTCTTTAAAATTGAGGCCTGTTTGGGTGATTTGTAAAATTTTACAACAGTATTTAAATTCTATAGTAATCCACTTTTAAAAGAGTGCTTTACTGTAGATTAATATAACTCTGAAAACAATTCCAATTTGGTGTTTGGTGTTTGGTGTTTGGATACACTTCTTCAGATTTTATATCTAATGCGCTAAGTGAAATTATTTTAACAATTAAAATGAACAACCACTTTTGACACCATATGTGAAAAACAAAGCATTATATGGTCTTATACAATTTATATATAAACAACTATTGAACAAATTAATTAAAAAGATTGATAACTAATTGAAAGTATCTAATTAAAAGCTTTTTCACGAGTCAAAATTGACATAATTTTTTATTTCTCTATTGTGTTTGGCCTTATCAATTATAATGTTAGGCAATGGTATCCGGGAAGCATTGTTCCACCCAACTAAAACTTCTGTTGTTCTACTATCAAATGACATAGCTTTAATAAAACAAAATTGTTTATAAAAATAAAATAAAAAATTTACAAAGCTGTCATGCATGCAGAAAAGAAAATTATAAAAATAAAGCAAATAACAAGCTAATAATCCTTCGCTAATGATTGCAAATATGCAAATAACATGTGCACATGAATGGTGCACGAAGTGGAGAAATGACGCCAGGAAAAAAATTCGTTGATCAGACCTAATAATTTTTTTCCATCGTAATGAATGAAAATCGACGATTTTTAATTCGTTTCAAACGATATTTCGTAATCTTTTTCACCATAGGAAGAAAAAATGATGTAAACTATAATTATGTTAATTTTGCTGCATTGCCAAACACACCATGAATTTGGCATACTACTTTTTTTTTTCTAAAATGAATACATTTTCTTAAAAAAATGAATATAGAACTCTTTTAAAAAAAACACAACCTTAATTTATAGCATCCAAAATAAAAGTAATGAAAATTGTGAGTTCTAAAATTGAGAACGATAGTACTAATGGGTCCTAATTTGAATTCTTGCGTTTCTGAGCAGAGAGAGGTTCTACATTCTTCTGAATCAAATTAGTTAGTTTGATAATTCTGAATATTGATGCACGATCCATTTTCATGTTAAAAAAAATTCGCGGATGGATCTTATTGAACCGTCGCATAATACATCAAGTCAAAATTTTATAATTGATTGCTCTAATCGGCCCAAATATCATCTCAATTAATTTGAGAAATCTCGCAATAACAACTTTTGACAAAAACATTTTTTTCAGTCTCATAATCACTGAAAAGTTTAACAATTGAATATGTTTAAAATCAATTTCCCCCCTAAATCAATTTGTCATATTGAACTAAAAAGATTCAGCATAAAGTTGGACGCTTTCCATTTCCCAGTGGATTACTCAGAATGATGGTGAATCCATGCAGATACACCTCAATCTCAAAATCGTCAGTGCAAGAAGAACAGAACACCATACAATCCCAGAAAGTACGTGATCGATTAAACTTTATTATGTAGTTTTTTTTTTCTCTACGAATCTTTC
Source organism: Pontederia paniculata (assembly GCA_001647135.1). Taxonomy (NCBI): domain Eukaryota; kingdom Viridiplantae; phylum Streptophyta; class Magnoliopsida; order Commelinales; family Pontederiaceae; genus Pontederia; species Pontederia paniculata. The sequence continues at coordinate 49,865 of LTAE01005695.1, read as the reverse complement.
ACGCAGTTTTCCTTCTCAAAGCCATGGCGAATGGTGGAGGGGCGTGACAACGGACTTGACTTGGAGGTACTTGTTAATGGCGTGCATGCCCATGTCCCTCCCGAAGCCGCTCATCTTGTACCCACCAAACGGCACGGACGGGTCGAAGGCGAAGTAGCAGTTCACCCACACCGTTCCTGCCCGCACCGATCTCGACACCGTGTTCGCTATGTTCAGATCCTTGGTCACGATCCCGGCTGCAAGCCCGTACCTCGTCGCGTTCGCCTTCTCGATCGCCTCCGGGATCGTCCTGCAGTGCAAACAACAGAGCATGAAGAAGAGGTCACAACCTGTTACAGACTCATGCAAATGGAAGTAAACTTTTTAAGATCAGATGTCGTTGATACTTGAACTTCATGAGACACATCACAGGTCCAAAGATCTCGTCCTGTGCAATCTTCATGTCCTCCTGCAGGAAGAAGAAACCATGGCGCAGGTGAAGATGGCGAGTGCACAAATCAACAGGTTCTGTTCCTACTTCCTTTTTAGTTCTCCTGCGTACCTTGACGTCTGTGAAGATGGTGGGCTCGATGTAGTATCCTTTGTCGCCGCAGGGCCTTCCTCCTGTCAACAAACTGGCGCCTTCCTTCTTGCCGAGCTCTATGTAACTGAGCACCTTCTCAAACTGCTTCTTGTCCACCTGAGGGCCTTGTTCGGATTCGGGGTCGAAAGGATCTCCAACTTTCCAGGTCTTGGTACTCTCCACAACCTTTCTGACGAACTCGTCGTAGATGCCTTCTTGGACGTAGACTCGGGACCCTGCCACGCAGATTTCTCCCTGAAAGGTTCGTGCATGGATACTATTATGGCCGAATTTGATCGAGCAGTGTAACTAAGATCCTTCGGAGTTTGCATGCCTTGTTGTGGTAGATGGCCACACGGGCGAGAGCCACGGCCATGTCGACGTCGGCGTCGTCGAAGACGATGAGAGGGGATTTGCCTCCCAGCTCGAGCGACACCGTCTTCAGGTTGCTCTTCGCGGCGGTCGTCATTATTTGGCGTCCAACTTCGGTAGAGCCTGTAAAGCTAATCTGCAAAAACGTACAGGATCGGAGCTCATCAATCGTATGGTGGCGTTAACGTTTGCACTTGATGATGAGTTCACAGGGACTCACCTTGTCGACGTCTATGTGAGAGCTAAGCGCGGCGCCTGCGACGCTGCCGAATCCTGTGACTACGTTGATCACTCCATCAGGAATTCCGGCCTGCAAATAGAGTTGGTCATCAAGCATCAGTGAGTGATTCGTGGGATCGAAGTTTGCATTGGGGTAAGGAGATCGATGTTTACCTGCTTGGCCAAGTCGGCGTAGAACAGAGCGGAGAGAGGGGTCTGCTCTGCTGGCTTGACGACCATGGTGCAGCCCGCGGCCAGAGCAGGGCTGACCTTGAGGAAGAACATGGTGGAGGGGTAGTTCCAAGGCGTGATGTGGCCGACGACGCCGATGGGCTCCTTGAGCGTGTACGCCTGGAGCTCACCGGCAGGCTTCAGCATCTCGCCGTGGACCTTGTCGGCTGCGCCGGCGTAGTATCGCAGCAAGTGGATGCAGTGAGGGATGTCGATTGTTTTGCCGCTACTGAACAGCTTCCCGGCGTCGAGACCGTCCAGCGCCGCGAGCTCCTCCACATTTTGCTCCAGCAGATCGGCAAACTTGGACATGATCCTTCCCCTCTCCTGCTCGTGCCGTCATTGTTCATCCAAAAACTGATCAGAATTCCTTCAGCAAGAAAAGATTAAATGCAAGAAAGGGATCACGGAACACGTACGTAGCCGGACATGCGAGGCCATTTGCCATGGTCGAAAGCTTCCCTTGCCGCCTTGACGGCCAAGTCGACATCCTCTTCGGCCCCCTCGGCGACCCTTGTGATCACATCCCCTGTGCGCGGATCTCTGGTCTCGAACGTTTTACCTGCGTTCCGTCAGAAGCCATTAGCGCATCAAATTGTATTCACTTTTGTAGTGCATTATTTTGTTGTTTACATACATGCAACCATTGCATTTATTCAACAGCAAGTGATGGTAAATTGACTCCATTCTCGCAATCACAACTTAATAAATAACTTATTGTTCAAGCTGTTCGTTTGGACGATAATATTTTCATAAGTTTTTTATATATTATTGATAAAAAAAGCTATATATAGTTTCTTTTAAGAAAAAAAAATACTCGGATTATTATTATAGATATAAAACGTATTTAATATATTATTTTTAGTTTAAATTTTATTATTATAGATTTAACTGTCAGAAGATCTTTAAAAATGTTTCCATCTAACTTATTTTCAGTGAAAGCAATAAATCCAAACCTTATATTTTAATTTTCTTCTACAAAACATTTCTCACAAGAAAATAGTAACAGTTTAGCAAACGTGAATTGGCCTGCTCCAAAAAAGCCCGGCCCAGCCAAAGTGAGCGGTCTCGTCGATTTTGGGTGCTAATACGCAGCTCATATGTGACCTTGTCATTGAAACTTGACCATTCCAAACAAAAAGGAAAGAACAATTCTTTTTTATATTGTTGAATTGAGTTCTTACTTATACGAAAGTCATCTGAGGTAACATCACTTTTTCTATGAATATTTTTGTTTGCTCTTTGATGCTATGGAAAACATCACATGCACTTAATTACTTGAAAGAAGCAAAGAAGACATCGTTAGGGTGATAATATCAAAACATTTGAAGAAACTTGTACCAAAAAGAACAGAACATTTAAAGAAGTTATTTCCTTAATTCAAATAAAAAACAAAAAGGAGAAAGAGAAATTTATAAGCTTGCTTTATTTCAATACCTATATGAGGAAAGAAAAGTCAGGGCATTGCGCCTTTTATTATTTCCTATGTGACCCTTGTTTCTTTCCTTTTATTTTGCGGTTTCAGATATGTTAAAAAAACCATGTGAAAGAAGAAATGAAACTTACGGGCTGTGTAATTTGTTTGCTCAAATGCAAAATCCCAAACAAAAATGTCCTCAGTGTCCAATTAAAACGTTCGTCAAAAGACAAATGACATGAACTAAATAAATTAAATCAACGGATGGTTAACTCAATGTATAACTATTTGAACTGACATAAACAAAATTATTAAGATCAAGATCTTACTTAAGATCGAATAAAGATTTTATAAAGATGGTAAAGATTCTACGAATTAGATTATAAAATTAGTAAGACGTTAAATATAGGAAGATCGTAAGATAGATCGTAAAAGATCGATGTCTTGATAATTTTGGGCATAGGTATCTTTTTTTTCAATAAAGAAAAGATTGAAAATTTTGATACAAATCCTTTATTCTTTTTTAAAAAAACATATAATACTCTTGCAGATATCTGAAGACAGGAGTTGTCTCCATGCAATGTTAAAGCGTAACAGTTTAATTTCTTGATTTGTTTTCAGTAGATCCGGGGAAAAGTTTTCAGTACACCTACAAGTGGTGTAGGATTTAGGAAGGAAATAAAAGTTGCAGAAGATAACAGAGACACAGAGGAGAGAGAGAATAAGGAGAAGTTGGACTGTTCACGCACCGGAAACAGCATCCACGAACCGGCCATTGATGAACAGCTTCGTGAACTTTATCGCCGGCAACTTGAAGCCGGCGGCGGTAGAGTTCCCGTTGGAGTGCTTATCCATGGAGAGAGAGAAAAAACACAAAACCGATGGACAAACCTCCTCTTTCCTTTTCTCTTTCTCTCTCCTGAACCGCTTGTGGCCGGGGTCTTTATAGAAAATTACAAATCCTATTCACGGATCTTTTTTTGTCATTTACCTTTTTTCTATTATTTCTATTTGTATATAATATCTTTTAAAAAAGTAACAAATAAATATTATATAATATTTAGAGTAGTCCAACTGTGAACTTTGCATTCATAATTTCTTTGCTCTTGTCGTGGACTCCCCGAAAATCCACGAGGAAGAAAAAAAGCAACTCCCAACAAGTTCTCTAATCAAACTTGATTTTTCTTAATTTAATATTTATGTAAAAAGAACTCGAAATCAAATGTTCTGTTATTCGATGAGCTGATAGAGATATCGCATTTAACCCACATTTATTAGGGATCAAATTTATAAAAATTAACATTTGAATTATTACCATCTAAGTCCTTTTTTGGGCTCGTTCGTATTTACAAACAAATATAACAACAAAACAATAGTAATAAAGAAAACTAAATACATAAACTTTTAATATAGTATTTTTTTTTAAATTAGCCTGAATAAGAAAGACGGATAAAATATATCATTGTAAACAACTTTTCACCAAGAACCATAATGAGTATATATATACTCCTCTCTTCGAATGAGAACAAAAATAAAAGGCTGAAGCGGCAAGAAAGATGTGAGAAAAAAACAGGAGCCATGTGTCCCTTTCTGTGACACCAAAACTTATGATTATCAAATGAATCATACAACTCGAGAGCACAATTTTTGTACTCTTCAGTAATATTTTACCCCTACGCTTCACTATATCCATTGCAAGAAAATATATATTAGGGACTAATTATATTTTGGTTCCTATAAATAATTTTTAGGGACCAACTAACAATTAGTCCCAAATTCTTGATGTTTTTGAGATAAAAATTAAAGCGATGTTTAATATGTGTATTAGAAACCAATTATAATATTAGTGCTTAATAAGATCACACATCCCGGATCAACAAATACTTTTGGTTCTTAAAACCTTTAGGAATTGAACCAATTGATCTCTGTAGCATTTTATTTTTTCATGGTCCAGATTTTTTTTAAAATTTCACTTAACAATCCACACCATTCATTTAAAATCAACCAGATATTTTAACCCTAATAAAATTATTCAAATCTCTCCTCTCCGTGGCGACTCTTCCTTCATCTATAAATCTCCAAATCTTTTTGTCTTCTTCACTCTTTGTGCCCTTCCGACGAACGCCTTATCCGCGTGCCTCCAAACCACCGAAATCTTGTCGTGAAAGGATTCCACCAGAGCGGATCCGGGAATGGGCAGCGACGGAGCGAGCACGGGTGGCGGCAGTTGTAATACCTGCCTTATTAAAAGAAAAACAGAAAATGGAAAAAGAAAAAGAAATAGAAAAGAATGGGCAACGGCCACATGTCAATGCACTATTTGACGCCAAAGACTTTCTCTCTCTCTCTCTCAAGTATATAAACTAAAATGCTAGATTTTTTACCTCTTTCTTCTTCCCATTCTCTCTTCATGAGCATTAAAAAATCAGCCCCTTCTTTGCATCCGAAAATTGAAGGCTTTTAATTGGATTTGCAACAACAAATCAGCAAGGAAGAGAGGGGATTTTGAGGGGAGATCAAGGAAGAAAAGCTGCTGGAAGTTAAAGTAAAAGAAGAGAAGAAGAACAAGGGAGAAAGAGAGAATTTTAGGGCATTGGAGATATATAAATGAATTTCCATGTTGCCATTGTGCCAATGTGGTTTATTGATTGTCAAATGAGATGGAAACATGAATTTTAGGGTTGTTATGACATTATTTATGTTTAGGACAGCTCATGCACAAAACACTCTTCTTCATGTTCATAGTATGAATTATTATGAAATAGGGCTCATATGCTAAAATTGTTATGTTTTGAGTTAAACATGACTATTGATTGAGTATGACATTGTATTGTATCGTAAATTGATTGATGAATTGATCGAACACGAAAACTTAGAGAAAAACCCTAGGTTCACATTTTCATTTTTGAAATTCGTGCAAGTCGGTCGATCGACCTCAGGGGAGGGTCCGACCGACTATATATCGGTCGAACCCGAATGATTCCAGTATTGAAGGTCAGCTGAATGGGGTTCGACCGACCCTCATGTCGGTCGATGTCATGTGACATCAGTAGCGAGTGTCGATCGATGCAGTGCTCGATCGATCCTCAAGTCGGATGACGCCCTTATGGGAGTCAGTCGACCGACCTGGGAAGGGGTCGACCGACCCTGCTCCAGATTAGTTTTATCGTATCATTCTTTTATACTATTGAGTCCTATGATTGATAATCTAGTTCAGGTGTTGCATGCTCAGTCGTAATAGGTTAAATTGTTAATGTTTGATGTATTGATTGATTGAAATTATTAGCTAACCCACATTGGCCGACCAAGGTTACCTTAATCCTCCAATGATCGAATTGGTTCACATAAATTAATTGAATTGAACATAGAGTTATCCATTTGATGATTGACGGATAAATGATTAAGGAATCATATCGATATTATTATTGATGGATCACGGATCCATATTGTTATTGTAATGAGCAAAGCTCATATTGATGGGGACGACTTCATATGGGGACGACTATATGGGGACGGATTAAGGAAGTCACAAAGGGAGCTTCCGATCATCAAATGACAATAAACAAGATAAGTCTAGCATGGACACATATTGTTATTGATATTGAACGTTAGAAAGCCCTAATGTTATTGAGTGTTCATGTTAGATATTGTTATTGATATGAAATGGTTAAATTCTCAAGATATAACGACTTAATCATTATTGCGCTTTGATATATAGATAGCATGCTTACATTGATTCTATTGTTCATTGTTATCGTTTATATATTTTACATACCGAGCGAAAGTTCACGGGTTCTGCTCCTGCATTGAATCCTGCAAGCCGACAGACATAAGGATGGTGGCGCTGCTTTGACAAAAAGGTTGCACATGGCAAGTGATTAAGTATTGAGTCAAGTGTCTTGTACGTCCAATTAGCGGGTCTTTTGCTTATTTTTAGCATATCGAGTATGTTGTATGAGCTATGAGCTCAAGACTATGTATAAACCATGGGCTTTAAAGTCAACTTTCTGTGTTCTTATGACTATTGTATCATATTGACTAATCATTTCCGTTGTGTCATATTGCTAATTTATCGTTTTCCGCTGTGATTGTTCATTGTATTCTCGTACCGCCTCGGGAGTCTCCTCGACGCGTGTCAGATATCGATTCGACTACATGTGGGGTGCGCTCGCAGGGTGTTATAGAACTTTAGGTATCAGAGCCTAACATTGCTAATGTTGTCTAACGTTGGCTCGAATTGATATTGTGTGTTTAAATTTAGGTCCATTGTCCTAAAAGTCAAAGTCCATGTGCAATTGTGAAGAGCATCCACCAAGTATTGTTATCGATTGGTAAACATTTAATTGTGAATTGAATTGTTAATTGTTTAACGATGGATTGATGGCTTATTTCAGAATATGGCCCATCATGGTGATCGTCATGATCATGCTGATGAGGAACGTCGCACTTTCATGAGCACCATGCAAAGGATGGCAAGGGCAATTAAAAGGAGCACTAGCCGAACCAGAATTTTGAGCCACTCAAATTCTTATGAAAGGTTCATAAAGACAAATCCGCCAACGTTCACTGGTGATAGAGATTCGAATATGGCAGCTTCATGGATAGTGACAATTGAATAGAAACTGGAAGTTAGTGACTGTCCAAAAAGGCGTATGGTGACTTATGCTACCCACCAACTCAATGGATATGCCAAGGATTGGTGGAAGTCTGTGGAAAGAACCAAATTTGCTGATGAAGACAGGATTAGCTGGAGAAAGTTCAAGAAAGCTTTTGAGAAAGAATATTTTCCACAACATGTAAAAGAGCAGAAGTAAAGGGAATTTCTGAACTTGCAATAGGGCAATATGTCACTTGAGGAATATGTGAACTAGTATCTCAATATGGAGAAATACAGTTCCTTGGGAAACTCTGAAAGAGCAAGAGCAAATAGGTTTGTGGAAGGATTGGATTCTGGACTGCAAATGAAAGTAGTTTGTGGAGAGACTTCTACATTGGCTAAGGCAATTGAAAGAGCAACTATAATTGATAGAACCTTCAAGAGCCAAAAGGATGATTACAAAGGGAAAATGCCACAGAAATATGAAGAGAAAAGCAAATGAAAACCAAACAAGAGATGGTCGAAGCCACCAAGGAAGGAAGAGCCTGCAAGAGGAAAGCCTAATGCATGCGCGACTTGCCATAAAATGCATCCAGGAGAGTGTTATCTCAAGTTTGGGGAATGCCTTAATTGTGGACAACAAGGACATTTTGTGAGGGATTGAATTGCCCCACAAGGCGTGACACACCAAGGGATAAGGGCAAAGGAAAGGTGAATGAGACTCCTCTGAAGATACCAGAGACAGTCTATACAATGCGAGCTGAAGAGGCCCGTTGTTTTAATGAAGTGATACAAGGTACACTTCTAGTAGCAAATCATTATGCAAATGTATTGTTTGATTCGGGTGCTACGCACTCCTTCATTTCATATGATTTTTCTAAATTGTTAAAGGTCAAAATAGAAAGAATATATTGTGAATTGGAGATATTGACCCCGATTGGAGATGTATCCACTAGTGGGTACATTCCAAATGTTAGTATGCAAGTTGAGGGCATCAACTTCCCGGCTGATTTAGTAGTGTTATATATGGTAGATTATGACGTCATATTGGGTATGGATTGGTTATCCTACCATGACGCATTGGTGCAATGCCGAGAGAAGAAAGTGCTTCTTTATACTGAGGAAGGACGCCAAATCGTGATTCGAGGAGTGCTTTCAGGAGAGCAAAGGATGCTGATTTCAACAATGAAGGCAAACAAAATGATGAAGAAGGGATGCAGAGGATATCTTGCAAGTGTGTCTATGAATGACCCATAGGCGAAGACATTGGAATGGATTGATGTAGTGCAAGAATTTCCAGATGTATTTCCTGAAAACTTGCCTGGACTGCCACCCGAAAAGGAGATCGAGTTTCATATTGATGTATTACCAGGGACATCACCAATTACAAAGCCACCTTATCGCATGGCGCCAACAGAAATGAACGAATTAAAGACCCAATTGCAGGAACTGTTGGATAAGGGATTTACGACCTAGTGTATCGTCATGGGGTGCACCGGTATTGTTTGTCAAGAAGAAGGATGAATCACTTAGGTTGTGCATAGATTATAGAATGCTCAATAAGGTGACAATAAAGAACAAGTACTCATTGTCATGCATTGATAACTTATTTGATCAATTGGCAACGACATTGGTATTTTCAAAAATTGACTTGAGAAGTGGGTATCATCAGCCGAAGATAGCTGAAAATAATGTATCGAAAACTGTTTTTCGATCGAGGTTTGGCCATTATGAGTTTTTGGTTATGCCTTTTGGACTAACAAATGCTCCTGCAGCGTTTATGGATTTGATGAACATGATTTTTAGACCTTATCTAGATCAATTTGTGATCGTATTTGTGGACGACATATTGATCTATTCGTCAAGCCCAGAGGAGCATAGACGATATTATGGATCGTATTGCAAACTTTGAGAGAGCATCAACTTTATGCCAAGTTCTTAAAGTGTGAATTCTGGTTAGATCATATTGTATTTCTTGGTCATATAATCTCAGGTGAAGGGATTTCTGTGGACCCATCAAATGTAGAAGCAGTGGTGAATTGGAAAAGACCAAGTACAATGACAGAAATCAAGAGTTTTATTGGTCTAGCTGATTATTATCGAAGATTTATTGAGAATTTCTCGAAGATTGCAGCACCTAAGACAAGACTCACAAGGAAGGGTGAAATATTTATTTGGACACAAGATTGTGAAGATAGCGTCCAAGAATTGAAGAGAAGGCTCACAACGGCACCTGTGTTGACACTTCCATCCGGGTGTGGTGGACTTGTGATTTATAGCGACGCATGCGGCACATGATTGGGATGTGTGTTAATGCAAAATGGAAAAGTTATTGCATATGCATCAAGACAATTGAAGAAACATGAGGTGAATTACCCAACGCATGATTTGGAGTTGGCGGCAGTTGTGTTTGCACTCAAGATATGGAGAAATTACCTATATGGTGAAGTATTTGAAGTCTATTCGGACCACAAAAGTTTGAAGTACATATTCTCACAAAGAGAGTTCAATATGAGACAAAGAAGATGATTGAAATTTTTAAAGGATTATGATCTTACCATATTATATCATCCGAGAAAAGTCAATTCGGTGGCGGATGCATTGAGCAGAAAATGGGAAGGAAGAATGACTTCAGTGAGAGTACGAAAATGAAATTTGTTAGAAGAAATTGTCCAATGGAAGCCAAACCAATTGGACATGGTGCAATGCTAATGGCTCAATTGAGATCCAATTGGATCTTGTCCAAAGGATCGTTCGCGCGCAAAGGAATGACGTGGAATATGACTACATGATGTCTTTGTGCAACAAAGAGCACACAAGATTTAATTATGGGAATGATGGAGCAATTAAATTTAGGAATCGAATATGAGTTCCTAATGACAAAGAGATAAGAAAAGAGATTTTGGAAGAATGTCATAAATCTAAATTTGCTATCCACCCTAAGCACAAAAATGTATAAAGAACTCCAAAGGAGTTTTTGGTGGAAATGAATGAAAAGAAAGGTTGCAAAGTTTATGTCTAAGTATTTGATTTGTCAACAAGTAAAGATTGAGCATCAAAGGTCACCCAGTTTATTTCAGCCATTAGAGTTGCCGGAATGAAAATGGGAGCACATAACAATGGATTTTATCTCAAGCTTGCCAAAGACGAGACAAGGACATGATGCTATATGAGTTATTGTTGATAGGTTGACAAAATCAACATACTTCCTACCTGTTAAGACAAAACAATCCACCGAGAGTTTGATGGAATTATATGTTAATGAGATTGTCTGTTTGCACGGGATTTCGATTTCTATTGTATCGGATAGAGATCTGAGGTTTACTGGAAAATTTTGGAGAGGTTTTCAAGACGCATTCGGAACGAGGTTGAATTATAGCACAACTTTTCATCCTCAAAGCGATGATCAAAGTGAAAGGACCATACAAATATTGGAAGACATGTTAAGGGCATGTGCAATAGATTGACAAGGGACATGAGATTTGTATTTGCCATTGGTATAATTTGCCTATAATAACAGCTACCATTCGAGTATTGGAATGGCGTCTTACGAGGCATTGTATGGACGGCCATTTAGATCTCCTATATGCTGGACAAAAGTGGGAGAAACAAGATTAATTGGGTCGGAAATTGTAATGAAGTATGCCGAAAAGGTGGACAGAATCAAAGAAAGAATGAGGGTTGCCCAAAGCCGATAGAAAAGTTATGCGGATAAGGGTAGAAAAGAGCAGATTTATAAGGTTGGAGACAAGGTTTTATTAAAGACATCGCCAACCAAAGGAGTTATGCGATTTAGTCGAAAAGAGAAATTGAGTCCAAGGTACAATGGACCTTTTGAGATATTGGAGAAGGTTGGCGAAAGGGCATAGAGATTGACATTGCCGCCTTCTTATGCTAAGATTCATAATGTGTTCCACGTGTCGATGCTAAGAAAGTATAATCATGATAGCTCACACGTATTGGTTATTGAGGAACCCAACCTAAAGAGGGATTTAACATATGAAGAACAACCGATAAAGATCATAGAATATCACGAGCATCGTTTTCACAACAAGGTTGTCCCTATGGTGAAGATTGCATGGAAGTATCATTAAGATGAAGAAGCGACATGGGAATTGGAAGAAGAAATGAGAGACCAATTCCTGCACCTATTTGGTAAGTGTTTACGTTGATTTAAATTCGAGGATGAATTTTCTTTTAAGGGGGTAGAATGTAATACCTTCCTTATTAAAAGAAAAATAGAAAATGGAAAAAGAAAAGAAATAGAAAAGAATGGGGCAACAACCACATGTCAAGGCACTATTTGACCCCAAAACTCACTTACTCTCTCTCTCTCTCTCTCTCTCTCTCTCTCTCTCAAGTATATAAACTAAAATGCCAGATTTTTTATCTCTTTCTTCTCCCCATTCTCTCTTCACGAGCATTGAAAAATCAGCCTCTTCTTTGCATCCGAAAATTGAAGGCTTCCAACTGGATTTGCAGCAACAAATCAACAAGGAAGAGAGGGGATTTTGAAGGGAGATCAAGGAAGAAAAGCTGCTGGAAGTTAAAGTAAAAGAAGAGAAGAAGAACAAGGGAGAAAGAAAGAATTGTAGGGCATTGAAGGTATGTAAATGGATCCCCACATTGGCCTTGTGCCAATGTGGTATATTGATTGTCAAATGAGATAGAAACATGAATTTTAGGGTTGTTATGACATTATTTATGTTTAGGACAGCTCATGCACAAAACACTTTTCTTCATGTTCATAGTATGAATTATTATGAAATAAGGCTCATATGCTAAAATTCGTATGTTTTGAGCTAAACCTGACTATTGATTGAGCATGACATTGTATTGTATCGCAAATTGATTGATGAATTGATCGAACACGAAAACTTAGAGAAAACCCTAAGTTCACATTTTCATTTCTAAAATTCACGCAAGTCGGTCGACCGACCTCATGGGAGGGTTCGACCGACTATCAAGTTTAGGCGCAGGAAGGTTCGACCGACTATATATCGGTCGAACCAGAACGACTCTAGTATTGAAGGTCGGTCGAACGGGGTTCGAGTGACCCTCATGTCAGTCGATGTCATGTGACATCAGTAGCGAGTGTCGGTCGATGCAGTGCTCCACCGACCCTCAAGTGGAACGACGCCCTTATGGGAGTCGGTCGACCGACCTAGGGAAGGGGTCGACCGACTCTGCTCCAGATTAGTTTTATCGTATCATTCTTTTATACTATTGAGTCTTATGATTGATAACCTAGTTCACGTATTGCATGTTCAACCATAATATGTTAAATTGTTAATGTTTGATGTATTGATTGATTGATATTGTCATATCGGAACTCGTATTGGGTGCCTATCGGGATTGGGAGGGTTGATCCCCTCCATATTGTATTGACCTAGACGTGGGAATTGGTGGATTGATTCGCTCAGAGTCCACGGGAGTAAATGTATCCCAAGATTTAGCTAGCCCACATTGGTCGACCAAGGTTACCCTAATCCTCCAATGATCAAATTGACTCACATAAATTGATTGAATTGAACATAGGGTTGTCCATTTGATGGTTGACGGATAAATGGTTCAAGGAACCATATCAATATTGTTATTGATGGATCACTGATCCATATTGTTATTGTAATGAGCAAAGCTCATATTAGTGGGGACGGCTACATGGGGACGGATTAAGAAAGTCACAAAGGGGGCTTTCAGTCATCAAATGACAACAAACAAGATAAGTCTAGCATGGACACATATTGTTATTGATATTGAACATTAGAAGCCTAATGTTATTGAGTGTTCATGTTAGATATTGTTATTGAATCCATATTGTTATTGTAATGAGCAAAGCTCATATTAGTGGGGACGGCTACATGGGGACGGATTAAGAAAGTCACAAAGGGGGCTTTCAGTCATCAAATGACAACAAACAAGATAAGTCTAGCATGGACACATATTGTTATTGATATTGAACATTAGAAGCCTAATGTTATTGAGTGTTCATGTTAGATATTGTTATTGAAATGAAATGGTTAAAGTCCCAAGATATAATGACTTAATCATTATTGTGCTTTGATATATCGATATCATGCTTACATTGATTCTATTGTTCATTGTTATCGTCATTGTTATCATTTATATATTTTACATACTGGGCGAAAGCTCACGGGTTCTGCCCCTGCATTGGATCCTGCAGGCCGATAGGCATAAGGATGGTGGCGCTGCTCTGACAAAAAGGTTGCACATGGAAAGTGGTTAAGTATTGAGTCAAGTGTCTTGTACGACCAATAAGTAGGCCTTTTGCTTATTTTTAGCATATCGAGTCTATTGTATGAGCTATGAGCTCAAGATTATGTATAAGTCATGGGCTTTAAAGTCAACTTTATGTGTTCATATGACTATTGTATCATATTGACTAATCGTTTCCGCTGTGTCATATTGTTGATTTTATCGTTAACCACTGCGATTGTTCATTGTATTCTCGTACCGCCTCGAGAGCCTCCTCGACGCGTGTCGAATATCGATTCGACTACATGTGGGGTGCGCTCGTGGGGCGTTACAGCGGCGGCGGCGAGTCGTCCTCTGCGGTGACTATGAGCTGGTAAGGAATGTGATCATCTACAATAAATACATCCTCGACCCCAAGATGTGCAACTGGCTGTTTCCGATCAGCTTGACCATGATCAACGTGGCCTTCTGTTCTTCATTGGCAGTCCTCCGCCTGGTCGAGCTCTCCTCGTCGCCGCCGATGACCAGGGACCTCGACGTCGCCCCTTGCCTTCTTCGTCATGCCCTGGTCCTTCGTTTATTCTTCCTTTCGCCTTCCTTTATTCTTCATTTATTCTTCGGTACCTCGTCCGTGTTGCGGCACAAAAAATTGGAGACATCTTGCAACAATTGGTCATCTAAGTGCAGACATCAGAGTCAGAAAATTCAATCGAGTTAGCACGAAAATTTTGCCAAATTTGTTTAATATATATGTAGATTTGGAAATGAGCTGAACTCCTGTTATTTTAGTGTAACATTTCTTTTATGCGTTAACTTTGTAGCCATAGGATCATAATTAATAAAAATATTTTGGTGACTAATTTATTTTCAATTTATTATCTCAGTATTTTGACCATTGCACTTGATTGATTTGGATAGTCTCAAATTAGACATTTACTTATAATAAATATGGATTTTAATAAATAATAATAATAAATTATTATTATTATTATTATTATGTAATTTTATTAAAGTTTGCTTATCAATTGAACTGTGACTGATCTATTATCATTCTTTCGGTGACCTTATTTTCTAATTAAATGTGAAGGTGTTCAAATGGACTCATGAGGGATGTAAATTTTGTGCAACTGCAGCCTTCAAGAACAATATAAGAATAAACACATTACTCTTATTTTTTCATTCAAACATCTTAAAAATGATAAATCTTCACACTTTCAAAATCACCTCAAACTTTATGAAACCACTATTTTTCATTTATCAAATAAAAAATATTTTTTTCTTGTCATTGGCGAGAATAAATTGTTTCTTCCTTTCTTTTCTTTTAACTTATTTTATTAATTTATTTATCTTAATAAATACATACTTATTTAAGATTAATATTTTTATATTAATTAAATTCTTCACAAAATATAATGTTCTTGCCAATATCAAGAACATATCTATTTTTCAATCTATTTGAACATATATATTTTTTAATTAGTTTTGTTATATTATTTTTATATTAATAAAGACATGATCAACTATAACTCATTAAATTTTGATAAGGGTGCAACACTATACATAAATGTTAATAAAATAATATTATAAATACTAAATTATTATTAGAATTTTTTAACATTATTATTTATCATAAAATAAAATTATTTTATTTTATTGTATTTAACCAAAATATTAAGATGATTATTTGCTTTCTTTTAATATAGTTAGTAATTTAAACAAATACATAAATATTATTTAATCTAATTAAATATATTAATAAGATATTATATTTATTATTT
The DNA here is from genome assembly GCA_001647135.1 of Pontederia paniculata. Taxonomy (NCBI): domain Eukaryota; kingdom Viridiplantae; phylum Streptophyta; class Magnoliopsida; order Commelinales; family Pontederiaceae; genus Pontederia; species Pontederia paniculata. Next base: position 34,473 of record LTAE01005695.1, on the reverse strand, counting down.
TATATTTCTCTTGTTCTCATGTCAAACAAACACTTCTTTCTAATTTGAATATAAAATGGCCGTCATAAAAATAATCCACTCTTGTTTATTTGACAAAAATACAATTGAATTTTCTCATTAGTTCTTCACACTATTGTTCTTATACCAAACAGGGCCTTAGTGTCAAATCACATGGGTGCGGATGCCAACATAGAGGAGGTTGGTAGCTTAGCATGCACCACCTAATTAAGTGAAGGGGCAAGAAGGTGCTCATCTTCTTTTCTCTCTTCTATTTTATTCTTGTGGCACCCTTCCTCTCTTCTCTTTGACTAACGATATATAAGAAAAGAAGGGAAGTTTTTTATAATTAAAATGAGAATGAGAAGAATTATTATTCGCGGTTTGATACCTAACACAACAAGTTTGTAGCATCTATACAATTTTGGCCTACTCAACCAACATTGTTAGAGTGAAAAAAAATTAAAAATGAAGATGAAGCACTCTTTTGCTCTAAAGAAAAAGAACTATAAAAATAATGTCAACAACACATAGAAATGGATAAGGTAGAAGCTCGTATCAACGTGAGAGATGATCAAAATCCAAGGAAGAACAAGTGGAGATGAGATCTTGTTGGCAAGATATTTGGTGCTACAACCGTGAGAGGAAATATCACTACGCACATAATTGTTGGCACAAATGCGAAGAATGAATTGTTGTTTCTTGTCATGAAAATGAAAGTGAAGAAGAATGAGATTTTAAAGTGTCATTACACTTGAATAAGTTGTTCTCAATTTCGGAGGAGAAGGAGGCATCAAAGAAGTTATGAAACATGCAATGAGCAGCATTAAGGAACCCCTCAAAAGGAAACTTTTATTCTGATAAGCAATAAACGTATTAACTATCACAATATTGGTAATTGATTCTTGTTACTCTAATAATATGACAAAAGATGAGAAGACACTCCAAAGCATAAGTACAAAGATGAACATATAGTGGTGACTGCAAATAACACATGATTGTCAATTACCCATGTTATGATCGTTCCTCTCTTCTGAGTGCGTCAAGTAGACCTTGATCGTGTTTACCATGTGTTGGATATGTCTAGTTAATAATTTATTATCAATACACAACTTACTTTTTTTGTCAATTATGTGGTATTTGCGAGCCAAATGATGTCAAAGTTTATCATAGCTTGAGGCCTACCACTACATCAATCATATAAGGAAAAATATTGAAATCTATTTATGTATTGTCTCCTTATGACACATGTATAGATAAAAATAGGAAAAATGTAATAACTAATATGACATACAAGACTCAGGCACATGAACTATCATTTCTTGAAGGCAATGATGAAAAAGTCCATGATGAAAACACTTCCTTACTTGGATGTTCGAGAAAACATTATTTGATGAGGATGTCAATTTGGTAAAGGTGCATCAACTACTTTATAAGGGTTGCTCCCTCCATCTCTTCCTTTCTTGTGATCGGAGAATAGAAGTGGGAGTGCATTGACCCATGTTGTAAAACTCAGGTCGGCCCATTGAGACTATTGTGTCTAAGACCTAAAACAACTTATAGACCATGTCAAATTCGGATTGATAATTGGATCATTTTGATTGGTCAAACTCAAGTTGAAATGTTCACTCTAATGGGTTTGATCAACCCGATCGAACAAAATTTTTTCAAATAATAATAATAATAATAATAATAATAATAATAATAATAATAATAATAATAATAATAATAATAATAATAATAATAATAATAATAATAATAATAATAATATAGTTTAACTTCTAAATCCAAAAAAAAGTTGAACAACCCACATCGTCTATATAAGTAAGATTTGAAGGGGACACAAATTCATATTATTATAAATGAAAAAATTATCAATAGATCAAGCATATTAGAAGTTGATAGTTATTATCTTATTATATTATATTGGGTCATTGAGCACCATTACAAAATTTGATTGTGACTAGAAAAATTGTTGTGTCACTATAATTAAAAAGTATATGCCATCATGTATTTTGATCTTATACCTATTTCATTTTTTATTAATTTATTATTTTATTTTCTGCAAATTTAAATGGTCTCATCAATTTGAGATGACCTATTTAGATGTGAGCGTGGATCGATGTTTCGATTGAGTTTTACAAAATTTCCATTGAGGGTAAAGTTATCATTTCATAATGTGTTATGAGAAAAAAAATTAATTGACAATGGTATGAAAGCTTAAAGAGGTGATCGATATTTTTAAACATAGAGTTATGTTGTTAACTACATTGAATACATTATAACAAAAGTGTGTTAAAAAATTAAAATATAGATAATTAAGAAGAAATGCTATAAGTTAATGTCAAATTTCAGTTTAAGAATATACAATATGTGACACCCCAAAAGCGGCCCTGCCAACATGACATAATTCAACTTTGAATATTCTATTCAATGTTGTACTTTGATTATATTATTGATCATGACCACTCAAATATTATGACACATCAACGGAAAAAAAAAGCTAATACAAAATAAAAGATAATTATATTAAATGTGAAAGTTAAATGGAATAATCAATAATGATTTCATAATAGAGTAATGATAATTATATTTATGAAGATCTTAAGCCATGTGCAAGTTAGTCCCCCGAGCATCATTGTCGCACATCGTCAAGCCACCTATTGTATGTATGATAAACATAATAAATAACAATGTAAATGAATATCATGTTAGAATAAATAAAGTATTAAAGAAAATAATCATGATGACATTCAATGACAAATGATTTCATATCATTTAACAGTATAATAAGATATACAGTGATAGATGGATATCAATGATTGATATCAATATTCTGGATTCATTATAAGGATAGATGTAGTTTGATGATCAATGTGATTTGATAGTGTTACTTTGAAAACATTGCTTAAATTAATGAAAGTTGTTTTCAACTTCTTTTATAATTTATTTTTTTTAAAACAGAGCTCTTCACTTTTATATGGTACGTCATACAAATAATACAACCTAATATCAATAGTCAATGGTGGATCAAATCACGATACATACACTTTAGATAAAGTCCTTAACAATGAATGATAATAATAAATCAATGATGCATTAGGTATATCATTCATGGTGATCTTTGGTTCTAGACTTTTATCTTATAACCTATTTATTATCTTTGAGTTCTATGATTTGAGGATTTCGAAAAATTAGTCATCAAATAAAAAAATTGATATGAGTATTGAGCGACTACAATTCTATGTAGGGAAAATGATAAGACTTATATAAAATTTTAAAAATCGATGCAAAATATGCACAAGAACATGACATAATATCTTTAAAAATAGTAAATAATCATTTTATTTATGAAAAAGACACTCATATCATCTAAACTAGAAGTGTAATAATTCATTAAAATCATAATAAAATGAATAATATATTATGAATATAAATAATTCAAATAGAAATAATATCACTAATTTGATTTAATAATTAGTTAGATCAAAAGATCATAATTTAGCCGACTAACTTCAGTGCTTTTATCCGCCATGGTGGTCCATTTGGTGTCACCATGGTGCATATGCACTACTGTTAGTGTTAGTAGTGCATATGCATTACGGTTGACATTGTCAACCTTTGTTGTGACGTAAACACGCGCTATGGCTCTTTGTAGCGTAGGTTTGTGCCACGACTCTCTCGTGGCGTACTCCTATGAAGCCTCAATAACTTTATCAAAAAGTAGCATACTTCTTGGTTATATACAGTTCATATTAATTCATCATTTAGTATAACGTATAACCATAATCGCACATTGTGATTTCACTACCATACATAGTGGAGACCTTAATTATCCGTAGCGATTTATAACATACCCATAGTCGATCATATTTGATGTTTGCAAGAATAGACATAATTACATAACGACACAAAGCAGATTAATCCTAAGCCGAACATAAAAAAATTAGATAAAATACAAACATATGATGAATAAAAAAATTCACAAACTCAATTCATACATTTCTGATATTACAATGAGGCATTTGAAAACTTGAACAAGTATATAAAACACAGATTAATTAAAATTAAAATTAAAATAGAAAAAAAAATAGATCATTTTTTAGATCTAGTAAAAATATTTTGTTTAGTTTCATTCAACACACCTTTTAATGAAAGAATTGATTCTTCGCATTCGTCGTTCTAGTTTGTTGGATCATTCCCTTCCTACTATGGAACACCCCAAGGAGAAGGCAAAAAGTCTATTACTAGAGAAGTAGCGGGTGGTGCTAATATTGAAATTATTTGTGATTGTCCTCAGACCAATTAATTTTTAATTTTGAATTACATTCTAATATTTACATGTTGTTAGTAATATATATATATATATATATATATATAATATGTATGACTGTATAAGCTCATGCTATGAATTCTTAATCTCCACTTTTTTCTTGTTTTTTTATCTTCCATTAATTACTTGCGTTGGTTGAAAAGCAATGTATCCTTTTTCTTTGTGTTTGTTTCTTTTGTCTTTTACTTTATTTTGTAATTTTTTGGTATCATAAAAACACCAAATTCTAGTACAATATTGTAATATTAGTCGAAATTAAATTACCAAGTGTTCCATGTTGAATTCAAATACGGTTATTGTATAATATTCTTAACTTGCATTGGTTAGTAATATATTTTTCGATATCATAAAAGCGACAAGTTTTTAGTATAATAAGGTACTTGAAGATAAACTTATCAGGTGCTCCATATGTAATTCAAAATATTGGTATAAATATTTACCGAAATAAAATACTGGTATAATGTTATGGACAATTCAACCAAAAAGTTAGTTGAGTCACACCTTGTCTTCTAATCTCTACTTAATCGATCTTTAGCAGACTTAACCGTATTATTTCCATATGAGGTCACACCTACTAACAATTCTATCGTATTAGCGGTATATATAGAGAGACAAAATTAATTGATATTTACCCTTATTTAACTAGGTTACACGACATAATTTTAATGGAGAATTTCAGAGAGGATTACATATATATTTATCCATATATCTCTTATTTTCAAATATTATCGAGTTTATATAAATACTTATTCTTAATATATGACACAAATTTGTCCCAGAGTAAAATTCAACACGAAAATATATTCAGTTTCGAATCAAAACAAAATATATTTTAATTTTATTTTCTCCGAGGTGCTTCGACCCCCTACACCCTGGCTAGGGGATATCACTATGTGGAGGCACTTTTGACTATGAAACATATTAATTGTATTTAAAATATATATAAATTGTTAGTTGGATTATGATTTTAACTAGTTTGATAGGTACATATGCGTCAAATTGTGCATATAAATTGTGTCATATGATTTTAGAGGTTGAAAAGTCTATTTAACATTTTTGCTAAGTAAACTATTTAACGATAATTTAATTCGTCATATTTATTTTTGATAATTCAAGATCAAATTTTTAAAATATATTTTAAGTTTTTAAATTTGATCTTGAATCATCAAAATTAAATTTAACATTTTAAATTATTATTAAATAATTTACTTAGCAAAAGTATTAAATAGACTTTCTTTCTTCATGATTTTAACTAGTGTGGCAGGTACATATACCAACTTCTGTTGGTTATTTGTCCCGGTTTGATCAGGTGGGTCTTATTATATATGTATACCTAACAAATAAAGCCGGTTCGCCTTGGAACAGCTAAGCAACTGTTATAATGAAGTCGGCAACACGGTCGTGACACATAGCGGCTTGTCTTTGATTAAAATTAAGAGATTTTATCCGATTTCGGCACATTTATATATTCTTTTATTTTCAAAATTGTCAAGTATATGAAACATACACTTTGTAACCGAAGCGGAAAAATTGTAACATCTTTTTTGTTGGTAATTAAAAGCTTAAAATTTAATTAATTTAATTGATATAATTGATTAATAAAATTATGTTCTAAATTGATAAAAATTAATAACTCCGAGTTTGATATTTGGAGTCATCAAATTAAGCACGTACGCGATCCCTTGATCGATAGCTTTCCCTGCAAAATTACATTACTTTATTAATTATAACAAAAAAAGATACTAAATGAAAATTAAAGAATAATTTTGGCACTGCTGACATATAAATAGCACTCACCATCAATCGCCCTGTGGTTGGCTGCAGTGTTTTTTACAGCAGAAGCACCCAGAATTAGGAACGGGTGCAGGAGGACAACAACCAAGGCGTAAGCCAGAACTAGGGTTCCTGGCCTCACAGAAATGAGCGCCATTACTGCTCGCCGATCTGATCAGAGGATGCTTTTTCTTATCTTGTTTGTTTTGCTTTCAGAGCACTTGTGGTTGTGGGGTTATTGGGGGAGAGAAGGATTAGAGCCAAGAAGAAGGTACTGACGATGAATGATGAGAGGACCGCAGTATATATATATATATATATATATATATATATATA
>LTAE01005695.1:0-20562 GCA_001647135.1 Pontederia paniculata | reverse complement strand
ATTAGTTGGAGAATTCAACATGAATGAGGAAGCTACTAGCGTATATTGTGATAGTCAAAGTGCAATACACCTTACAAAAGATCAAATGCATCATGAAAGGACAAAACATATTGATGTGAGATATTATTTTGTTCGTGATATAGTGCAAAAGAAAGATGTTCAAGTTCAGAAGATCAGCACTCATGACAATCCTGCAGACATGATGACAAAGAGCTTACCTATTGCCAAGTTCGATTTCTGCTCGGACTTGGTTGGCATCTCACAAAGAGGAAGTTAGGCGCTTGAGGGCCATTTGGCAAAGGAGGATACGATGAGTTTTTTTTGTTTATTATTATTATTTTGAGAGTTATGTAAAATTCAAGTCATGGTGGAGATTTGTTATTGTGACTTGAAATACCGCTACCGCCACAGATTCCTATGGAGGGTGCGGAGGACGAAGACCCCCGTGGTATGGACCCTTATAAATATGAGTTAGGATTTTATGATGTACTCTCTTCTTCTGAAATAGTAAAAACTCTTTGGTGGCGGCCTCCTTTGCCCGTGGATGTTTTCCTGTTGTTTACATTGATCAAGAGGGTTTTACCACGTTAAAAATATGTGTCAATCTTTCTTTTTCGTTTTATTCGTTGTTTTGATTCTTGATCGATCCCTCGCCCTATATATTCCCAACACTATATATATTAATTGAAAACTTTGTCCCACGTTGCATCACCTCTCCTTTTATAAAAAAGATTTTACATTATATTACAAGAATATAATTATATAACTGTATTTGTTTTATTAATTAACAAAGTATTTTAAGGTGCATCCAAACAACATATTAGATCTTTCAAAGTGTATGGGCAATTGAATGTTAAGTATTTGGTTATCACGTAAATTATATTTTATTTTGCACTTGAATATTTAACAACGTCTTCAACTATTTTTTTTTTACCCATAAAAAAACATTTTTTTTTATCATTTTGGATAAAAATGTTGTGAAAAGAAAAAAGAGCTAGGAAGCTAAGTATTTGTTTTACTCAAACTTGAGCTTTCCGGGTATTCTATAATTATTATAGTCAAAATAATCAACTTATAAAGTATTTGAAGAAGCATCCAAATACCCTATTGGATTTTTTTTTCATTGATACATTTACCCATGGCAAGCATTCAAAAAAGTGTCTTCCTATGATATTTTAAAATCAATGTAAACTTTTACGAACTATCTAAACATGCCCTTAAGATTATTTTGTATGACAATTGCAAATATTAAAAAATATGTAGGAATCTCCAAGAAAAGAACTTAAAAAAGAGTCAGTTGTTTAATATAGGAGTGTTCATGGATCGGATTTGATCCGACCTGAATCTAAATCCGATCCAACTCGCTTGATTTTATTCGAGTTGGATTGAGTCGAGTTTATGACAAGTTAGTCATCGAATCCGATCAAACCCGATCTTCATTGGATCTGATCGGGTCATCGATTTACCCGATTAAATTTTTTTATATATTTTTAATTTTTTTATAATATGTAACGTCAATTATATTTTAGAAAACGAAAGAAATATATATTTTTTAAAAGTTTGTAATGATTTTAAAGGATATAAAGTATAAACTTTTAATATATTTTAATTTTTAAAGTAATATAATTTTTTTATCAAGAACAAATTAGTTCAAATTTAATAAAAAGATATATAAAAATTGGATTATCGGGTTTGATCGGATTGATCGGGTTCAAAAAATTGAGACCCATACCTTGCCCATTGACGATCGGGTTAGTTCGGATTCGACCCAATTGAGATTGGATCGGTTCGGATCGTCGGGTTCATCGGGTTGATCCGATCCGGTGAACACCATCTAGTTTAATACATCTCAAATAAATAAAATAAAATTTATTGTTTCACCATTAATCACACTTAGAAAAGAACCCTAATTTCATCTGAATGTGTAGTAAAACATATCAATAATACAATAGGAAAGATAATAATTCATGATGTTGAGAGTCATTTCAACTACATCTAGGTAGTTTTAAGAACACATAAACTCCTAGAACCCATTGGTAAGTGCAAAGACACGACCCGCCAACGATGAGGGCAAGTTTGCGATAGCTCGCTCAATTTCCTGAAAAATATGAAAACACTAAATTATGAAGCGAGTTAAGACAAGAAAAAGAGAAGAATAAAAGCATTTGACAAGCTAACAGTATTGAGAAACACACGAACAATATATTTGTAGATCCAACAATAAATTCTTTTTTTCAGAGGAATAAAAAAATGTCGATGCATGCTTCAGCATTTCAATTTGAAAATTTGAATGCAACGCATGCTCAGTTCGATTTTTTTTTTGAGAGAAAAGAGGATGTGCGCCAAGTGCACACATCCTATGTTATTTATATATAAGCATTAAAATTACATTCTCGTTTTCCAAGAGATGGTTCGTCCAATCCTGCAAAATACAGTTTGATATTTAACAATTAATTAGCTCGAAAATGGCTAGAGACGCATTTAGCTGGTACCAGCCACCAGCACAAGTCATGCCCCGAGGGCATCAAATAGCGCAAGAACTGAGATTTGCGTGGATATGCCAAAAACATGAAACCTGGTCTAATCAAAGACCAGAACAGTGAAGTACCATGTATATAATGGAAGTGCAGGCACTGCTTGCACCGAGGACAAACATGTAGTCATGGATGCAAATATAACAAATGTATTAAAACAAGGAAATAGTGTTAAAGAACAAAAACAAGTTTACCTGTAACTCATAACGAGCAGAAAAATGGATGAGGAGAATTGCTTTGTTTTGAAACTTGTCACCAAAACTTGCAATCTGTGAAGTTGGGAAGTGCATCATCATATATAGGAAATGATATATTATCAAGATATTGCTGAAAAAAAAACTATCGTAACCTCAGACAAATGAGTGTGACCATAATCTCTAGCATTTTCTACTGCCATCGCATCATCAACAAAAGTACTCTGCAGACATACAATAAGTAGTTGAGATGGGGCTACGGAAACATATTAACTTTAGGAAGGACATGTATCCTCCTCGTGATACATTCGTATGCACATCCAAAGAAACAAACTAAGAAAGTCATTAAACAACTAAAACTTAGGTAGATAATATGCTCACACCAAGAAGCACAAGTCCAAATGAATATAGAAGACCTTCTCAGAATGAGAACACGTTAAACCCTCCAGACTTATTTTTGCTTTCTTGAAAAGTAAGCTTATGATCAAGGATCAAGTTTACAACATCATGAAGATGTGAACATTCAATGTTAATTAACTGATGTTGTCTTCTTTTAGAGCACCCTCATTTGTGGATTACAAAAGGGACGAGCACAGCAATATGAAGTTAAGAAATAATAATGCAGCTCTGTTAAGGCATTGTATAAAATGAAGATTACAAATTTTCCTAGCATAGTATCATTTGAACAGAGAGGCAGGCCCCATGAAATGAAAAGCAAAGTTATTTTTGAAGGTAATGAAAAGGGGAGTTCCTATCTCCAATTATGCAGAAACCAAAAATATTACCTCCATGACAAGAATCCGTGTTTTTAGGACATCAGAGTTCTCTGGGTCAACAATGAAATCTGACATTGTATCTCCCGTGAATGCAATCTCAGGTGTTGTTGTTGTATATGTGATCTACAAGATCAGAGGAACATGCAGGGGGAAATTTTGCAACAGTGTTAGTCAAATAACGTAAACAACAAATTACAGTTAGTATTCACAATCATAAGTATATAATATCGATTACTACCAAGACATACCTCCACTCCTGATAACCGTAAATTCTTAATCTCGGTTCCAGATAAACCACTGTATTCTGCCTTGAGTTTGTGCCTGACAGAATAGATAATGTAACCCTGCAATTTTTCATAGAACTTAAGCAGGGCTTCAAAACCATTTAAAACTTAGATGTAGGCTTAACCCATATAACTCTTGCCTGGCTAGGTACTGCATGGTAAGTCCTGAAGGCTCTAACTTTAAGATCCTTCCTCAATTGGAATTCCTCTCCTACAAAACAAAATTATCACGCGAATATGTTCATACTCTAGTGATGCAATTTGTAGCTTGTCATAAGCCGCTACTGACAGCAATATAAAACTAACCCACATTGAGGCCAATCAGATTATTTTTCAATTCTGATTGGTCCATAGCCCTGTGCACCTCAAGAAGCTTCTCTACATGTTGTTTTATACACGCTGGCACAAAAATTGTTGGTGTTTTCATACTGTACAAGCCCCGGGTTGCAACATACATGGGAAGTCCACCCTAACACAAACATGATACTTTGATTAGCTAAACATAGAGAATTGAATTCAGAGAAATTTCTATCCTAAATATTGTTTTTCTTTGGATGAATTTACAAGTATTCTTCTAAATTGTTCGACAAAAAATAAGTATCTTGGACATGGGCGTGCAAATACTATGTGTGAGAAAGAAAAAGATATACAATGTGGTCCATATGCCCATGAGTGATGAAAAGGAAGTCTTGCGAGATGGCTCGCTGCGGGCATCTGCCAATGTCGAATGCCATCTTCAGAGAAGGGAAGATCACGCATGTTTCATGTCCTCCGATTGACAGCCCCTCCACTGGATATCCTTCCACCTCCAAAACAGCCTTCTTCCTCTTAGATGGCGATGACGGCCCCGAAGTACTGCAACCTGCTTTTTCACAACCTTCTTTGGCATCTTTTCCATTTCCCATAGTGTCTTATATATTCTCAGAAGTGTTCAAAAAGTTTCTTACAACAGTACCTGTAGTAAAAAAGATGCATTTATGCCACTTTGAAGAAAATTATGAAGGAAAATCTTAAAAGGTTCATTAAGATTATTGTTCTACAATGAAATTAATGGTTAAAAAAGGGAAATTTAAATTTAAGCACCAATTATATGGATGTGATCAGTAAAATGGATGTCACTATGAACTAAACAGTAAAAGGTGGGTAATTTATTATAGGCATAATGATCCTGGAAGTATTAAAGCCAATAAGGAATCCAACAGCCAAACAAAATGCAGAATCATTTCATTAGAAAAAAAGGGAAGAAAGAGAAAGCGTACAATGGAAAGAAGAGCCTTTTACGATCAAAGGAATCGGCGGAGGGACTCAGATGCTGTTCGCTCACTTTCTTGGTTGTTCTCGCCGGAGAGAGAGCGGCGGCGGGACGCCGGGAAAAGAGGAGGCGGCCGAGCGCCAAAAAACAAAGACGGATTGGAAGAGCTTTTGTGGTGTTTGGGCGAAGGGTTTTTGTCGCCCTCGACATAGGCCGTTTTATTTGATGCGAACCGGCTCCGTACCGATATAATGGAGTCTTATATCATGTTGTTGTTGTCGCTATAAGGATTGTTACATCTCACCAACGGGGGTTGGGGTGGAGTGGTAAGCGGCTCCTCCTCGCTTAAGCATGTCTCGAGTTCGAGTCCCTGTAAACACAGAATATCTCCGCTGGGAGCCTCACCTGCCATAGCCAGATACGCGACACGGGGCGACACCAGATTAGTCGGGACTATAGTGGGCCTGACCCAATCCTGTGGACAGTGTCCTCTTTAGCGTCGTGCGGGTTGAATGTCGGCACCGCTTCCCGGAAACTGGGGTGGCAACCGAAAAAAAAAAGGATTGTTACATCTCATGGGAATCAATGAATTATAATAATATTAATCAAATTTTATTGTCACACTTAATTTACAAAAAAATATTTTAAATTGAAGAATAGGATCTGTTTGGGTGTTCAATAATTTTGAATATTTAACTATTATGTCATAATATTTTTTAATGACGGATTTTTTTATAGACAAATGTTTGACAAATGTTCAGATATTTCTTTGGTATATCCTATGAGCTATAATGTGAATATAATTTAGATCATATACTTTTAAATTTTGGCATATTTAACTGCAAAAGAAAATTTCTCATTCATAAAATAAAACATACTAAGTCAACAAGTTAATATAAACTAACCGTCAAGTTATAAGCACTGCTTCCTTCTCCTTTTCAAAAATAAGTTTACATCATCGAATAATAAAATTGTATCTCAAGATCAACAAAAATTAATAATTTCAAATTAATTTTTTATAATTATCAATTTAATCAAAATTTATTTATTTTTCTACTTTCATTTGAAACCGGATTAATCATAGTCTTTGACATCGATAAATTCAGTCAGAAAAAAAAAAAGAAAATAAATCTAAATTAATAGGCATTAATTTGTACTTTATAAAGCCCATAAATAAATCAAAGTGAGCCCAATAATTAATGGCCTTTTAGCCCATTTACATACCCCCAACGAGAAAACGTGTTCCCTTTCTATTTCTTTTTTCTTTTATTTTATCCACCGCACAAAAATCTCCAACCTCGAGTTCCACAACGCCGGCATCGACCACCGCCACAGCCACCAATCGGCGGCGTCTCCACCTCCGCCTCCCTCTTCCCGGATCGCCCCTTTGCCCCTCGCATCTCTTCTCGCCCCGTCTTCGATCGCATCGGTCTCGCAATGTACGGATTCGAAGCCCTAACGTTCAACATCCATGGCGGGTACCTGGAGGCCATCGTCCGCGGCCACAGGTCGGGCCTCCTCACGGCGGCGGACTACAACAACCTCTGCCAGTGCGAGACCCTCGATGACATCAAGATGCATCTCTCCGCCACCGAGTACGGTCCTTACCTCCAGAACGGTTCGTTCATAATTTCCGATCGATCTCTTTTTTTCCTCAAGCTTTCTCTTCCCATTCGACATGTACGGTATTCAGAATTGTTTTATCTATAATTATATGATGTAAAATTGTAATCTTTGGACGATTAATGGTCTGTGTGACTTGGATTCGAGTCTAAGCTCAAAGTCCAGTAATTGGGACCTGGTGAGGGATACATTTCTTTGGTCGATCATTGGACGATTAACGGATCTATGTTTCAGATCTGTGCTTCAGATGAGGAATTCTGTTTGAAATTTCAGAATTTGGCTAGTGTGACATTTTTTATTAATGTAGGAACCGCTGCTTACTTTATTGTAATTCAAGTTGATACAAATAAAAGACCGGTAACGGAATGGAACTTTGGAATCCATTCGGTTGTTAACTTTCCAATATATGCTAATCATCAAAGTGAGGTGACTTTATCTCCTAGTTATGTGTTCTTGGAGGTTAAAAGACCAGTAATTTGAACAGTGCATGGTGTTCATTAGATTTGAAGTTGCCTTTTCAGGTCCATTCCATAATCCTTATGCATTCATATGAAGCTTGTCATACACCGGAAATTTCTCAGGACATTGAAGTCTCACTCCTGCAAGGGGCGTAGATAGGAACTATTGTTCTATGATCTGGCGTTTGTAACTTTCAGATTCTCAAAAAGAGAGGGTTTTGGGGGTACGAGTAGAATGGGAAGGGCACCGTATGTGCACAACTTTTGGATTTTCTTCCTTGTTAGACAGTGTTATATTCAAAGAGATCATGTTCGTAATGTCTAAACATTAGTGATTAGAATGAAAGTATTCTTGCGTTTAGACTTGTGTATCGTGCTCTGTATTTGATTTTCTTATGTGAAGCCTGATATCGTTTGCAGAGCCTTCTCCTTTACACACAGCCACAATTGTGGAGAAATGCACTCTTAAACTGGTAGATGAGTACAAGCATATGCTATGTCAAGCAACTGAACCATTGTCAACCTTCTTGGAGTATATAACGTATGTAACACTTGAACCTTCCTCCTTCTCAAGAAAACACTTGAACCTTCCTAGTTTCAAAAAAAAAGCCACACTTGAACCTTCCTTATGATTTTAGTTTAATGTATTTTCATTTCAGATGCATTTGCATTTATTGATTGATTAATTGTTCTACCATGCATTGAAACCAAATCCATGCTCACAGGTATGGGTATATGATTGATAATGTCGTACTCATTGTCACTGGCACTTTACATGAGAGAGACGTACAGGAGCTGTTAGAAAAATGCCATCCTTTGGGCATGTTTGATAGGTAAGAACTTGCAGGCGCCTTCTTTTGTATGATGTAATATTACTAAAATATTGACTTCTAGCTTAACTCTTGTAGTATTGCAACTCTTGCGGTTGCCCAAAACATGCGTGAGCTCTACAGATTGGTTCTTGTTGATACACCACTGGCCCCATATTTTTCAGAGTGCATCACATCAGAGGTATAGCTTTTTTTTTGTAGCTTTACATAACTTAATAGGAAAATATATATTACAGATTGGTTCTTGTTAACCTCTTTGATTTCTATTAGGACTTGGATGACATGAATATTGAGATCATGAGGAACACTTTATACAAAGCATACCTTGAGGATTTCAATAATTTTTGCAAGGTAAGTGCTAATAGTTAGAATTTTGATCATAAGAGCATAAATATAATTAATGCATTTTCACTGCAAAAAACAATTTGTCCAGAAACTAGGTGGAGCAACTGCTGAAATCATGTCTGACCTCCTTTCTTTTGAAGCTGATAGAAGAGCTGTCAACATTACAATAAATAGGTGAGCAATAAAAAACGGATCTCTTCTACTCATCTTTTATCTTTCTCTTTATCGTTTCTTTTTAATTTTTTCAGTAACTTTATGTGGCCTTTTGCCTAATGATTGGCTTTTCTGTCAGTCTACATCACAAAAAGTCAAGATACTCTGTTTTTTCACTTATGTTGTATTTTAATTTTGCAGCATTGGAACAGAGTTGACTAGAGATGACCGAAGAAAGCTTTATTCAAATTTTGGACTATTGTATATCTTCTTGAACCTTTATTATAAAAATATTTTGTTTCCAAAAAAGTTGTCTGCCACGTTCTGATTTAAGAACTTTTTGTTTTGTAGGTACCCCTATGGTCATGAAGAACTTGCTATCTGTGAGGACATTGACCAGGTAATGATCTGCTTTTTTCATGGATGGAGTTGGTATACGAATGATACTATCAGTCCTGTTAGTGGAACCAAAATTGAGAGAAAGTATAAGAGGTTGTGGTTTGTACAGTTTAGTTTAAAAAGCTATCCAATTTTCTTTTGCAATCATTATGAATTGCATGCAATAGGTTAATCAAATTACTCGAAATCTGTTGAAGATCCTATGCATATGCGGTTACTCAATGTTGAATATTTAATTGATTGTGTACATAGCTAATGTGATGAATTTTCTAGGTCCGTGGCGCAATGGAGAAATACCCACCTTATCAGTCAATATTTGCTAAGTTATCTTATGGTGAAAGCCAGATGTTGGACAAGGCATTTTATGAAGAGGAGGTGAAGAGATTGTGCTTGGCTTTTGAACAACAGGTATTATTCAGCATGAGTCAATATTTTCATCTCTTAAAGAAGTCGAACATGTTTATTTCTGTTGATCTTACACCACGTCCTCGCAAATCTAAGGATGGTCCTAGCTTTGTGGATGCTTGGGGGGTTGCCACAAGGATTTTGATTTATACAATTGACTTGTTAGATTTGTTTCTTTTATCCTCCGATGCATATCTGTGATTTACTTTCACTGTCTCAACTATAGCATTGAGAAAAAGATTATAGGGAGACTATGTTTATTTATTATGGCCAAGTACCTCCATCAAAAAGAAAAAAACTATGCCCAAGTATATTATTTATTTACTAAGCTTGATCAGTTTGAAGACAGTTAATATATGAAGACCCTAGCATTATTTTCCTTGACCAATTTTTTTTTTTCGAAGCTCCCTTAACCAATTTTTATTTGTATTGTGACTTCAATCTTTCCCATATCTGAATATGGTTCCAAGTCTTCCAACTATTAAGTTATGCCTTCTTTTGGATTTTAGTATGTCAAATGGTAATGTATAATGAAATGACTGAGGAGGATCTATGTGATTGTTATGCCCAGGAAGAAGGGTGGGAACAAGAGCCTGTTCTTGTTGTCCCAAAACGCTTGGGCTTTCTCCATTTCTATGTAGTTGTGCCTTCTTTTGGATTTTAGCATGGCAAATGATCATATATGATGAAATGACCAATGAGGATCTATGTTGCCTAGCTGCTGTTGTTGTACCAAAAACCTTGGTCTTTCTCCATTTTTGTTCACATCTTCAATAGATTTATTTGGATACAATTTGCTATTTCAGTGGTTTACTGCATTTTCTTTTTGTGATTACAATGCAGTTCCATTATGGGGTTTTCTTCGCATACATGAGGCTGAGGGAGCAGGAAATAAGGAATCTGATGTGGATCTGCGAATGCGTGGCACAGAACCAGAAGTCCAGAATTCACGACAGCGTGGTCTACATTTTCTGAGATATATTTGAATCAATGAATCCTTCCTTGAATCTGGATTTTCTGAATGCTTTTTTTTCAGATGTAACTTCTTTCTCTGTTGTCTGCTCATATCTGGGGGTGCATACGTAATTGCTCTCGTTTCATCATCAGGATAATGTTTGACCATGCTGTTCATGGTCAAAAAAGGAATAATCCATATTGCTTCCTTACAAAATGAAGCAGGCTTCTGTAAAATGCATATTTAAAGGTATGTAGCAAGATATTACTGTATCTTGCACTGTTCTATTGCTTTTAAAGTCTTCAGAAAGAGCATTACCTTAGTAGAGAAGTGACATTGGTTTATTAAATAAAAGTTCTTTATCAATAGCTACATTTCTATTTCTTCTCAATTTTCCTTCATTGTTGTGTCCATTTGTGTCACTGATTTGCTGCTTGGCATGCCTTATTCGGAAAGTAAATATGCAGATTTTAAGCTAGATTAGCATGAGGATTAGGGATCAGTGCCTCATTTCTTCTTAAGAAGATAATGATTTTGGTTGAGCAATGTGACAATGCCTAATGGTAAGTTATTTTGACTTTGTAAGAAGATACTGGAATTTAAATAATATGAAACCAATTCTATATAAAATTTGCATTCTTCAATAATTATGGAAGCTGTCCTTTCCGTGTACGTAATGTTTCTGAACATTATAGCATGTAATTAATCAAACTTCATTAGAAAAATAATTGAGATTGAAGGAGTATGAGATGTGAGGTATCTTTTAAGGGGTGCTACGCCTGGTCCACGGGCCTTGCGCTTTGCTCTTATGGAGGCCCGTAACATAAAGAAACCCCTAATTTTTAAGAATATTATTAAGTCAAAACACCTTATTAACCATTTAGGATTTATAGGGCAATCAATTATGTAAGCAAGTTAATGAGAGTGATTATTTTTTAATAACATTAAAATTATTAGGTAAAGGACATATAATATATACTTTTTTTTCTAATTCAGAATCGAGGTATGAAGCAGAAAAGTGAATTCTTAGTTAAATTGGTAATTTTGTAAATTGAATTTAGACCTATTAGTTGATAAATTAAAAATATAATTTTGTTAATCGAATTTGAGTATGTAATACTAATATACACTTAAAATTCTCTTACTGAAACCTTCCAAATTTACTTCACACTCTTTATTGTCACAGTGATCATGCCTGATGTTTGGACTAAGTTAATCTCGTACTGAAACTTTATATTTCAAATATAATATCTTAACTTTACCTTAATCTCATATTAATCTTTTTATTTTATAACAAATTCGTTCTTGAACTTACATTTATGTAAACAAAATAGTTCATTTTATCAGTAATAGCAATTATACTTGAATGCCACGTAGCAGTTATTAGTTTGAAAATTGTTATCACCGATTAGGAGCACTTTTTGTTATAAAATATAACTCGGAGGACGAGTTTATTAAAAGATAAAATGTGCCTAGCAATATTTGGCCTTGTTATTATGTAATATCTTCAAACATAAAAGAATCCAAATAAATTTTAGTTTTTCAACGGATATGGGTTAATTAAATGTTTAAGGCTTACTCATTATCTGTAATCTGCTAAATAATATGAAACAAAAACATAAAAAAAACGAAAAAAAAGAACGTTAGAAATTCCAATTACATATAAGTTACAACTGAATCAATTTAATGGCAAAATAATAATGTGAATATTTGACTTTAAACTAGTAAGCTAACCATCCGATTATAAATCTACGATCGTGATTTATCATCAAAGTTATTTATATATATATTCAATTTATATATAGATAATTTTAATAATAAATTACAACGGTTAATAAAAAAATTTGATGATTGAAAATACGATAAGGTGTAAATAAAATAATGTATGCCACATTCATTAATTTTTAACAGGATTTGAACTCTAGATCTCTAGATATAAATTAAACTCATCTAACCACCTAAGCTACTACATAAATATATTATTTTTTAATATTTTATTTATTCATTACTTCAACTACGTATATATATACTTAATACATCGAACACCATTTATGTGGATCCGCCCCTGATTTGATTTACTTATCATACAATTATAACATTTTTTATATTTAAGTATGTGATATTTTTATTAAGATTAATTAAATTCTCCATTACTACTCTCTTCATTTTAAAATAGTGAACTCGATCATATTGAGTCTGATAAGGGAAGTGGTTTAAAAAGATGAAAAAGTTACTAAAATTTCCATTTTGAGATCGGAAATTAAGATCATGATCATCATTAAAATTAAACAAGGGCCAACCCTTTTTTTTCGGTTAGCACGTCAGTGTAAGCCTTTGGTGGGTACAATTTGTATACTGCAATTTGAGTATTTTGATGACAATTTTAATTGGCCACAAGTACGTACTTACGTACTTAGTGTTCGATGTAGATTTGATGCTAAAATCCTAATTGGATCGATGATGTGATGTTCTAATTAATTGTGCAAAAGCAAGCGTCGCCTTCTCGTGGGGTTGATGGGGCTGCTATGGATTCTAATATGTTTCGGTATGCCCTCCTTATCCTTATATATTTGAATGAATCCAAAATGTGGCACGATAAGGACATTAAAAAATTGAGATACTTAAAGTTACTTTTATTTTTTTTTAAAAAAAATTGATATCATTTTTTTAAAAAAATTGGTTAATATCATTTTATATAGTTAGTGTCATTTTTAAAAAGTTGATTCGATTTTATTGAGTCGAGTTAAATTGATCTAATGATCTTAAATTATTTTCGTAACATTTTGATCCGACAAAATATTTTCATTTTAAATCTTAATTCACATGAAGTTTAAAATCATCTTTTTCACTAATTCAAAATATCTTGACTCGCTAAGATATTATTTGTTTTAAATTTTGATCCATAAAATTTTAAAACGCGTGTTAATAAATTCAAGGCATGTTCACATATTACTTATATTTCGCTACTTACTTATTTATGTAAGACTAATTAAAAGCATGCTCTTGTAATTTCAATCTAAAGAAGTAGAGGTCAAGGGTTCAAGTCCCATGTGGGACACGGTTTATTTTCCATTTCTTGTATTAGGCCAGTGGCCTCCTTATGTAACCTAAAAAAAAATATGTAAATATATCGGATTAAACTAGCGACAGGATGTCCCCGGCGACCCACCCGGTGATCCCGGTGACACTGATCCTGGCGGCCCACCACCCGTAGGAACACTCGAACCCTCATCTATCAAACGAGCTCGGAATCACCTCTCTCCCCAAATTCCATCTTCACGACAAGATCCTTCTCTACAGTCGAATAATCCTTGTGTAGGGAAACCTGCCTTCTCCACCATTGTCCAAGGGGGTTCAAGTTCATCTCCATCTCTGCCCCCAGTTGAAGAACCCAAGTGATCAGCCAACTAGTAGATAAGAGTAACAAGAAATGCATCAGGATAAAGGTGTCTGACGAGGAGCTTCTTCAATTCTCGGCGACCTGGAAAGAAGCACTTATAGTGAAGCTGCTAGGCCGGCCCATTGGAACGCTCTCATTGCAAGATAAACTGCGCAAGTTGTGGGCGAGAAAAGGCACACTCTTTGTCACTGACCTCCCCAATGGTTTCTTCATCGTCAAGCTCTCAGCTACGGAGGACCGCACATGGGCGCTTACTGGCGGTCCGTGGTCGCTGCTCGGCCATGTCCTCTTAGTCCGCGAATGGGAACCGGGGTTCCAGCCATGGAAGGCAAAGATCTCACGCATGGCCACTTGGGTACGTATCCTAGACCTTCCAGTCGAACTCCTCAACCCCGTGCTGCTCCGGCGAGTAGGTTATGGACTTGGCAAGCTGCTTCGTTTTGACAAATTTTCAGTCAGTGGTATGAGAGACAACTTTGCGCGTTTATGTATAGAGTTGGATCTTGAGGAGAAACCTACAATATCAAATATGAAGGCATTCACCTCCTATGTTTCAAATGTGGGCGAGCTGGACAAGAGAAAGATTGTTGCCCCCACAAACTGTCTCCACTTGTAGCTCCGACCGAGGGTTCTTCGGAGAAGTGCATGACACCTGAAAAAGCTTCGTGCTCAAAGGCAATGGCGGAGGAAGAAGATGAGTACGGTGCATGGCTCCTTGTCCAAAGCAAGCGAAGCAGCGACCGAGGGATGTCCTCTCACCAACAATTTCGAGGTCAGCTTTCCCACCAACTGCCTCGGAATGAGAAACATCACCCAACGGCTCCTGTCATTGCCCATGTGCCGCCTGTTTCTGAACACCATTTAATACCCCAGTTGCCAAACCGCAAAAAGGCATAGAAATCCTCCTCCTCGTACGAGCTCGTCGCCCCAAGCAAGTTCGTTTCCACTAGAATCTCATCACCGGCTTCTCCCACCCAGACACCTGGCTCAACATTAATTATTTGTACCCCTGACATACCTCATACCTCAGACACCCTAGGGGTCTCCACCAAGTCAACTCAAGACCCAGCCAAACATATCCGTCTAAAACCCAACGCCCCAACAAACCTCCCCATCTATCGTGCCCCACTCAACTTCCATGTCAGTAGCCTCCACATCCCACTTTATCTCCATGTCAACCTACAACTCAGCTCTCCCAGTAGCATCTCATGTCGATCAAATCACTCCCGCTCCATTAACACACTATACTCCAGACCCCCCTAACCAAGTGTCAGCTTCAATTGATACTAACCCACAAGATAATAATGGTGACACTGCCTTCGTGGATGCATGGGATGAACCCATAGTGGCCCCGCCTTTAGAAAGCTCCCTCACAAATGTAAGCACACTGATGAACATAGTGACCTGCGTTTTTGGCAGGTCGGAGATAACCATCTGAATCACATGGAGTTCACGAGGGATGTCTGTAGTTTCATAACTTTCCATATTTATGTGCATCCTTTCGTGGAACTGTCGAGGTGCGGGCAGTAAAATCTTTCTACGTACCCTCCGTGAATATATTAGAATTGAAAGGCCAGATATCCTTATTATTATGGAACCGAAGATTAGTGGACAAACAACGGACAAGGTGTGCAAGAAAATTCGTGGCTTCACTGTCGCTAGAGTGGAGGCTTCTGGCTTTGCAGGAGGAATATGGATTTTATGGCGGCCTCTGGACACCCAGTTACAGGTCCTCTTTTCCATCAGCAAGCGCTACATTGTCAAGTTGGCGATGGGAATGGCTCTTGGTTCCTGATTGCAGTATATGCAAGTCCCCAATACTCCTCGCGTAGAGCCTTCTGGGACATCATCCCATCCCTGCAACCTGCGTCCTCTTCAATGCCATGGCTCATGATCGGCGACTTCAACGAGGTTTTGGAGGAATCAGAGAAGCAAGGTGGGGGCCCTCTGCATTTTAGCGCAGTCACACATTTCAGAGAGGTGGTGAACGCTTGCGGCTTGATAGACCTCAAGTCACACGGTCCAAAATTTACTTGGACAGGAGCCACCCGCCATGGATGACAGCTGCTTGAGAGACTGGACCGAGCTCTTTGCAACTCTGCTTGGAGAACCAAATTCCAAGATGCTTCAGTGAAAGTGCTCCCGCTAGTGAAGTTCGACCATCACCCTTTGCTACTAGATACGTCCAGCACCTTGTCTCTTACAAAGAGAAGGCCCTTCCGCTACCTTGCAGTGTGGCACACTCACCCTTCCTTTCAAGGTGTGCTTACGGAGAGCTGGAAGCCGAACACCCCGCTAATAAGAAACTTATAGACTTTTCAGGACGCCATAACCAAATGGAACAGGGAAATTTTTGGCCACATCATCTCACGCAAGAATGAAATTATGGCAAGACTACGTGGTATCCAGATCGCCCTCCAGAACAAACACAACCCCTCTCTACACGACCTGGAGTGCTCTTTGTAGAATAATTTGGATTGCATCCTCACCCAAGAAGAAATGCTCTAGTTCCAAAAGTCTAGATGTCAATGGGTGAATTTTGGAGATAGAAACACCAAATACTTTCACATCTGCGCTGTCATCAAACGCAAACGAATCCATATCACAACGCTCAAGTCTTCGGATGGATCATGGATAGATGACCCACCTGCTCTACAACATATGGCAATTGACCACTTCAAGAATATCTATGCTCTAGAAGAGGGTGGACCCCAACTCTTATTACCTCACTGCTTCCCTATGATTGATGAGAACATTCTTAATGCTGCAGACAGAAGACCAACAATAGAAGAGGTTCAGTTCGCGATGTTCAACATGGCACCATTCAAATCTCCAGGCCCGGACGGTTTTAACGCCAACTTCTATCAACACAACTGGAGGATCGTCGGGCAAGCTTTCACCGACTTTTGCGAAGAGGATATTTTCTATGGAGGAGCCCTTGAACTCGATTAACAACACTCATATCGTTTTGATTCCGAAGACGGAATGCCCGGAATCCCTCCATGAGTTTAGGCCCATCAGCTTGTGTAATATATCTTATAAGCTTATTACCAAGATGATAGCCCTCCGTCTACAGCAATTAATGCCTAACCTGATAGGTCCGCATCAGGTCAGTTTCATCCCAGGGAGATCAATCCATGAGAACATTGTAATTGCCCAAGAACTAATCCACACGATGAGCAGAATGAGAGGGCAGACACAATTCTTATCCGTCAAAGTCGACCTCGAGAAGGCTTTCGACCGTTTAAGATGGGACTTTATCGCGGATACCCTGGAAGCAATCGGACTGCCTGTCACTCTAAGGAATCTCATTATGTCGTGTATATCCTCAGCGTCTATGCAGCTGCTCTGGAATGGAAATGAAACTGACCCATTTCATATGAACAGAGGCTTGCGACAAGGCTGCCCACTTTTTTCGTATCTATTCGTTCTATGCATAGAACGTCTGGCTCATATGATCCAAGAAGCAGTGGACAATGGTACCTGGAAAGCAATGCGAGCATATACTCGGGGCTCTCTTATTTCTCATTTGTTTTTCGCTGATGATATTCTGTTGTTTGCTGAAGCCACAACACAACAAGTTGAGACCATTTGCAGCATCCAGTGTTTTCTCTGAAGCATCAGGGCAACACATCAATGCACAGAAGATATCAATTTATTTTTGCAAAACCGTGCCAGTGGAGAAAAGGAACCAACTGCGTCCGTTATGCAACTTTCGAGAAGTTACTTATGTTGGGAGATATCTAGGAGTTCCAATAGTTCATGGCAGACTCTGCAAGCAACAATTCAATGTTATAGTCGAGAGAGTGAGAGCTCGAATCACCGGTTGGGCCTCAGCTACACTTTCTATGGTAGGAAGAGCAACTCTCTTTCAATCTGCTCTTCAATCAATTCCCTCCCACACGATGCACATAATGAAATTCCAAAAGAATATCATAGATGAATTGGAAAAGCTTCAAAGATCCTTCCTTTGGGGACACTCCAGCTCCACAAAGAGGTTACACCTAATAAATTGGAAAGTCATCACACAACCGAAGGAAAGAGGCGGATTGGGGCTGCGCAACTTATCTCTACTAAATACTTGTCTCCTAACCAAGCTCGGATGGATGGCGTTAAATAACCCCAACGCTCTATGGGCTCAAGTTCTCCATGGAAAATACAAAAATTGTTTCGGGCCAGGCATGTTGTTATCCTACAAGCACGATGACTCTTGGCTTTGGAATGGGCTCCATCATGCTTGGAATCAAGTGTCATCAGGCGCTTGCTGGAAGTTAGGGTCAGGTAACCTTGCTTGCTTCTAGACAGAGCCGTGGGACAGAACCCTGGGAATCCTTGCAAACCACCAATCGCTATTGATCGAGAGGTCTGAACCACCTGTTGTTGTCTCTACTATGGTTACCGAGAATGGCACATGGAGCTGGCCTTTGATGGTCAACATCATAAGCGAAGAAACACTCGAACGTCTAGCAATTATCCCACCCCCACAACCAGAACATGGACCCGACACCCTCTTCTGGCCATTAGAAGCATCAGGTTCCTACAGCGTTCGCACAACATACGAGCTTCTAGCAGGAAGCTCTTGGAATCCAAAAAACAACCTATGGAAGACAATTTGGAAGTGGAGAGGTCCTTAGCGGGTCTGTTATTTCTTATGGCTAGCTGCTCATGGAAAACTCCTTACTAACGAACAACGCTACAAAATATCATTAACATCCTCATATGCATGCTCAAAATGCGAAAACACATCGGAGACCTTAATACATGTACTAAGGGATTGTACCACAACCAAGGAGATTTGGCTCTCTATACTCCCACCCAATCTACTCGACCGATTTTTATCGGCGCCACTACCCATATGGATCCTCTCAAATATTCAAGACAAACATCACAGAGGTGCAAATCTTCTATGGAGCACCGTCTTCGGGACTGCCTGTTGGTGGTTATGGAAATGGCGGCGCAATGCCATCTTCAATGTTAATTTCGATCTTCCAAAAGACAAGGTATCTTTCATCATCAATGCAGCGATAGATTTTAACCTCGCTGCTCGTTGTTCGAATAATCTCATCCTCCCGCCAGATCGAAGACCGAACTACACATGGATGCCACCCGACAAGGATTGGCTTAAGTGTAACACAGATGCTTGTCTCAAAAGGTTGAGTGCCAGCTCTACGGTGGCAAGCGCTGGAGCTCTCTTGCGAAATCACAGTGGTAACTGGGAGGGTGGCGTCCTAGGACGCATATCGGCTCTATCCCCGCTAGAAGCAGAATTCGAAGCCATCCTATTAGGTCTCATGTTAGACAAAGATCACGGCTGCAGACACATCATTGTCGAAAGCGACTCAAAATCAGCAATAGACATACTCAGTGGCCAGTTGGATGCAAGTCCCCATCTTCAGGGGGTCGTCAACAATCACCTGGCCTCGAGATCGATGGAAAGTACTATTTTCAATCATATTCGGCGTGAAGCAAACTGTTGCGCAGATCACCTAGCTAATCTGGCACTCATCAGCGATACAACACCTCATATTCTACGTTGCCCTCCAGCCTCGCTCGGTCAATTTCTTTTTGGCGACATAATGGGGGTTCTTGTACCCCAGCTCTAATTTTTCCTTGTAATATCAGCCTTGGCTCTTTACTCACTGAAAAATAATAATATGTAAATATATCGGTGTGCTCATAGGTGTAAAAAATAGTATAGTATAATATAATTTATAACATTGTACACTCATTGACCATTATATATATATATATATATATATATATATATACATATATCTTTAACATTTTACAAAAAAATTGAGGATATATGTAAATAAGTCTACTATCATCGTAAAAAGATTAATAAATGATTACACGATGCACTCACAAGATATTTTTTTCGATTGTCACTCTAGTATTCGAGAAACGACGTCGATTTTCTAGCACATGCGACGCTAACGATTATGCACAATAATCACGATTTGAAGTTTCACTAATCATCAAGTTTGACTAATTTGATATTTGTCTCGGGCCACGTACTTGGCTATACCAGGTGAGACTCATAATGAGATTTTTTCATATTCATAGAAACTCGAATATGAGACATATTTTAGTTGTGAAAAATTGCTTACCACTCTATCCCAATCCGTCGGTACTCATAAGACTTTTTTTAATAAAATTTTGATAAGACTTCCTATCTAAGAATTCATGTACATATAATTAATGATTTGCAAGCTGCATATATAAATTATTTTCACCAATGATCGACTTAATTTTCTGATTATGTTATGACTATAAGATGATGATGAATTGTCAAACTTAAACTGTACATTGGTTTGGCCCATAGGTTTCTCATAGAGGTTTTAACTTTCAACCGATATGTATATTGTCTTCATAAGATTTTGTTGGACAAACTTTTTCTGCTCATATACTATTTTATATATGCAGATCCAATTCTTAATCAGGGATTAGCTAATTAAGGATTAGGTCAACATGTTTAGTTACAGCTGGAGCTTACTTTTAATTAAGGATTACTTTTACTTTTACTATTTAAGTAAGATATCATTTGTATAATTGCATTTAAAATATGTGATTAATAATAAATAATTTATTTAATATTCATATTTTTTATTTACTTTCGGTATTTATAAATTTCAAATTAAATCGATATGATAATTATATATTTTACTTAAATGAGATACACCTCTATAAAAAAAATCGTTACGAAATTATATAATACAATGATCACGGGCACACGATGGAAAGATGCAATATGTCAAACTAGAAGTTATAAAAAAAAATAAATTATTTATTTAGCTAATCATTTCTTACATCTTTTTAGATTCATAGTCATTGGTCACATAGTACTATGTACTTTGTTGAACAATTAATTTAGAAACATCCGACGTTTGGTGTTTTTTCAAAAAAAAACTAAATTAAATATTACTCAATTATGCATCTTTTATATATATATAT
>LTAE01005694.1:31206-42534 GCA_001647135.1 Pontederia paniculata | reverse complement strand
ACCGAGGGCAAGAACAAAGTTTTGAAACAAGATGGAGTCCATGGAGAAGCCAAACTTGAAAAGTGTGAAGCATAATCGAGCCATCAAATGGAAGACACATCTCAAATCATTCAAATTAGAATCAATCTCCCTAGACACAGTGCTAGCAAGTCATCCTGTCAACCTCAAGAAGAAGACATATCAACAGATCCGCTTTCCATGCTGGCACATATGGTGGGCATGCTAGTGCGGAAAGTTTCCATGCAAGAAGAGTATATCAAAAGCATGGAGACTTAGATTTTAGAAATTCAAGGACACAATACAGAGACAGGTGGTGTCCTCAAATCATCAATAGAGTCAAGGGTCAAGTTGGAGGACATGCTTGGTCAAGTTGTATCTACAATTCAGCACAAATTTACCCAGCAAGACCAGCTGATCAACAACTTGGAGGCCAAATTGACTCAACTACAAAATCACAGAAAAGTAGTTCATGATCTTTCTCCTCCCCAGTCAGCAGAATTTCAACTCAAATTCGAAACAATGAAGGTAAAATTTCAGGCATTAGAGAAGCAAGTTGCGCAGCTGTCTTTTCTAATTGCTGCTTCACAAGACGCTACTGAGGGAGCACCAACGGTCATATGTTCATGCCACCAGCAAAAGCTTTTATCAAAGAAGGTGGAGACCTAGGAGACAATCTCATCAAGAACATGAACTACTCAGTGGAGGATAAAGGAGACAAGTGAATATATCATTAAGGATGGAAAAGTCCGAAGGAGGAGCTCACCTTCGGAAATTCCAATCATTACAGCTTCAGCTCTTATTCTTCCACCACCACATGAGGAGAGAGCGACACCATCTGCATTACCAGCATCACCACCATCAAGATCAGATGCACCAAATTCATCCAAGCAATGGCGACCAAAGAGCCCAACTCCAAATCAGCTAGAGGAGAAATTGAAAACTCAGAACAAGAGCAAAGCAAAAATCACTATAGAAGGTGACCAAAAACTTGAGACAATTGGGTGCATCATCACTCGCAATACCCCTCATCTGCAATCTTGAAAATCAATTGGAGGCTTCGAGTCTATGACGTTAAATAAGGGCTCTTGTTGGGAAGCAACTCAATTCTCTTTACTTTTCTTTTTAGTTCATTTAGTTTTAGTTAGGTCATTTGTTTTAGGATCTCTCACAAAATTTCTGCAAGCTTTATTGTGACCAGGTCCTAGGTGAAGAAAGGAGTCATACACAATTCCGAACATAAAGGAGAGCAATCAACTTTATCGCCAAGAGAACATTGAAAGAACCAGTCAACGCAAGCAAGCATCTCCAGCAACAAGTGTCATTCCTCATCCTAGTCCTGGTCTAGTCAATTAGGCATCTGGTTGCCTTAGTCACAAATTTTGAACATCAAAACATGCTTTCTTCTATCACAGGTCGTGACATCTTATCACGGGTCGTGATACCCAAAATTACATCTGATAAGAAACTTCCATTATAACATGCCTAGCCAAGGCGTGATATTGTCCGCTCTAGGCCTTAACCTGCACGGTTTCTACCAAAATGCGTCACACCTAGTGAAGACCATGTCCTCATATATACCCAGCATCTCTCCCATGACTTGTGCATATGGGACTAATCCAAGGCATGCCTCTTGCATCCTGCCCCCCTTAAGGGACTCAACATCCTCGTTGAATGATCTCCCACCATGACACAGAGGCCCACACGGAGTGGCTCTGATATCATATGTAACATCCTTGGCCAAGCTGTGATATTGTCCGCTTTGAGCCTTAGCCCGCATA
The DNA here is from genome assembly GCA_001647135.1 of Pontederia paniculata. Lineage (NCBI taxonomy): Eukaryota > Viridiplantae > Streptophyta > Magnoliopsida > Commelinales > Pontederiaceae > Pontederia > Pontederia paniculata. The sequence goes on along the minus strand of LTAE01005694.1, from coordinate 40,756 downwards.
GTTTTTACCAAAACGCGTCACACCTAGTTAAGGCCATGTCCCCATATATACCCAGCATCTCTCCCGTGACTTGTGCATGTGGGACTAATCCAAGGCATGCCTCTGGGGGGAAGGATGCAAGAGGCATGCTTTGGTAAAAACCATGCATGCTAAGGACCACAGAGGACAATATTACGCCTTGGCCAGGGATGTTACATCCATGGCCTGTAATAACCTAGCACTCAACTCCATTACGAGTTGTAATATCCTTTCACGGCCCGTAAACCAATTCCTTGAGCAACAGTTGATGCATAACGGGGCGTGATATTCCATCACGGACTTTGCTGCAACACAAGTTGAGCCTCAACAATTCATCACGGGTCGTGACCTTTTGTCACAGGCCGTAAGTCACCTCTGGTAGTCGATCACCAATTGAAAATACCCGACTCACGACCCGTGAGTTCCATTAAGACCATCTAATAACACCATGCATCATCGTCAGAGGCTGTAAGATTTTATCACATCCCGTAAGTCACCATGTCCAGATGAGTTTCTCTATTTTTCCCCGACTTATGGGTCGTTACCCACTATAACGGGTTGTGATGAAGAATCATCTCGCCATTTCACCGGAATCCATTGTTTAATGCCCGGCAACAACCTTCACGCCCCGCAACTGTCTTCATGCGTCGCAAAATATCATCTCACGGGTCGTAACGTCTGTTCATGACTCGTAACAAGTACCAAAGCAACCCTGCCTTAGCCATTACATCTCATCATGCCTCACGATCCAGTCCTTCACGGCCCATAACCACACGTCACGGGTCGTGACCATCATGGCCGACGAACCCTCCAGCGAAATCAACCATGTCAGGATGACTCGTCGAAGGTTTCTGGTAACTTATTTTTATGCTATGTATTTCAATCTAACATATATGCAGGGAGACATCTAGGACATCCGCGATCATTAGGAGATGATGGGAAATATGTTCCGACGCATACTTTTTATACCAGTTTCCTCAGCCACACACCATCGCAGAAGTAGATCAGGTCGTTTCTATTCTTTTCTATTTTCTTGTGTCATTTTTACTTTCTTTTCATGTATTTTGTATTACTTCCCTTCGACTGGGCCTAAAAACTGAGCACAGTGTTCGGTTTAAGCTTGGGAGTAGTTGCATTATCATGAATCATATTTGCTTAGGTTTTGCATTTTTCATATTTGTTTTGCATCATCATCATCATATAATTGAAAAATTCAAAAAAATTTGAAAAATTTGAAAAATTCAAAAATATCACTTACATCTTATTATCTTGCTAATATCTTATTTTCTCTCTTGTCAAACTCAAGGACGTCTTGTAGATCTATGAAATTCAATTGCTACTCTATTTATTGTTTATCACTTAAGACTTGAATTCAGAAACTTGAGTCTTGTTACTTAGAACTATGATTTCTTAGATGATAGTCTTGCTCAACATTTTATATTCTTATTTTTTTTAGTCTTGAGAGTGATAACATTTATATTGAATATATAAGTATCTTGTGGGCTTATCACGAAAAAAATAATAGTTGAAAAGTTTGAAGAAAATATATTTGAAAAAATTTGCATTATTTGAAAATTGAATATTTGAAAAAATGAGAGGAGGAATTTGGTGGTCTAAGTATTCTTTGGAACCTTGGTGACTTCGGATAAGTAAACTCAAGGGGTTCCTTAACACTTGTTGCCCTAAGATCATATGGCTTGGGAGTCATCAGTTGAAAGCCCACTATACGGACCACCATGTGCAATATGAAGAATTACTTCAGTATCGACTTGACTTCTCTCTAGTTCAGCTCTTTACTCAGAACTTAGGAATGTTCGAGAAAGTACACCCGTAGGGTACCCTTAAATCCTTGTGACATAAGGCCAATTGGTCTGGGATCCATTGGTTGAAAGCTCATTACAAAGACTTCCCAATGAAGCCCTATTTGAAGATGAGAACTTTCAAACAATTGATTACTAAGAAAAAGTATAAGCCTACTTGATACTTGCATATTCAATACTAAAGTTCTTACTTGATAGACTATATTTCTTTTGCATAAGGCTGAGATTTAGACTATTTAAATATGTTTAAGATTCAGAAGTTATATGTTGCTTGACTCGAGGAACGGTGATAGGCTCTTTTGATGTACATGTAAGATGGTGGTAGGAGAAAACTATTGGTCTACAGGATGTAGATTATGATGGAAATTTCTTGAGTCTTCCGTTGTGCTTGCTTTAGGACAAGCAAGATCTTAAGCTTGGGGGTATTTGATGCATGCATCTTATAACATATTTAAGTCTGCATTAGGCATAATTTTGAGTCATTTTGGCTTTGCATGCATCTATTTTATTATTTATTTGTTCATATTATTTGGAGTCATGATTCTACTCTTGTTGGTGACTATTTTGTAGAAAATCAACTGAAGAAGCTAAGGGTTGGGATCAACGAACAAAATAGCACATTTATGGAGAAGATAACATTCAGCACTCATCATGGGCCGTGACAAGTCATTACGGAACGTGATGAAATTGTAAAACCAGCAGTTCAGCAACAATGAACTCTTCCCGAAGCGTTATGCAATATCACGACCTATCCAGTAGCAAGTGCAAGTTCAACCCACTCATTACAAGCCGTAATAGTGTATTACGGGCCGTGATAGTGGATGTCATGACCACAGTGGAGATATTACGACCTTCATCGAGGCTCCCAACCCAAAAATTTCATGTCACGGGCCGTTACACTGTATCACGGGCCGTTATATTCCAAGTGACGAGGTGTTACAATGCATCATGACCTTTGCCGAAGCGTAGCGAAACTACAACGAAGATGTTACGGGTCGTGATGATCCATCACGAGCTGTAAGTAGATGAAGCCGCTTCGGGAGATCCAATCAGAGAATGAGTTACGGGTCGTGATATTTTCTTACGAACCGTTAGATCCTATCACGGGCCGTGAGGAAATGTTGTAGAATGAGATTTTTGAAGATTTGATAAGATTTGAGGGCCCGGAAGATTTCTTTCTAAACTAGATCTTTAGAGACTTGATTGAGAGACACTCCTGAGAAATAAGAAGTATTTTTTAAGAGATTCTATCACAGCTATCAATCGATATCAGGAGATTACTACAGATTCCAATGAAACCATAATCATTCTCTTCTTTGTGATCATCATGAAGTTTAATTATTGACTATTTAGTGTAATTGATTTCATTGGTCTGAGCATTAGGAGGGATCGATCATTGAATTCTAAGTCTTAGCATTGCATATCTCAATGATTACTCGCGAGAGATTCTAGATTGTGTGGCCTGTTGATTGGACTTGCTTAAGCGGTCAACAATTTAAGACCTACAACATTAAAGCATCTTAGGTTTAGATTGATTTAGGGTGGATTCGGTTGAACGTCCGGTTAATCTTAATTTAAGATAGTTGATTGCACCTGTTTAGGGATCATAATTTAGGCAATTCTTAGTCCATCATTAGAACAAATTCTGATTCAATTTGATTCAGTGGTGAGATAGAGTCTTAAATCTTCCAAATTTATTCAATATGATCTTTTCTTACCTTTTATTTTCTTAGCTAAAACTGAAATCAATCTTTTCTCTACTACTTCTGGATATAGACAAGGTTAGGTTACATTAGTCATCGTGGGTTCGACATCCTTTCTTTTCACTTTATTACTTGAACCACTAGTGCACTAGCTAGCATATTTAGACCGCATCACTGCACGTGACCATTTGAACTTTCCTTTATTCAAGCACTCAGTAATTGGTGCAACTACACTGCTTAAATTATGAACGAACTGACGGTAAAAGGATTCCAAGCCATGGAAACTCCTCGCCTCAATACTAGTCTTTAGGGACGGCCATGTTAGGATGTCTTATATCTACTCCTCGTCGACGACAAGTCTTGCAGCGCTGACAATATATCCAAGGAATAACAAATTGTCAGTGAGGAAGATGCTTTCCTTTAGATTTAGACAGTTTGTTATATTGAAGGATGTAGAGTGCTCTGCAAGTGGTCAAGATGCTCGGCATGCAATTTGCTGTAGACCAAGATGTCGTTGAAATAAATGACAACACATTTGCCTAAGAGAGGTTTTAGAATATGTGTCATTAGCTCATGAAGGTGTTGGGCGCATTGAATAAGCCAAAGGGCATGACAAGCCATTCATAGAAGCCTTCCTTCATTTTGAACGTCGTTTTTCCATTCGTCCTTGATGAGCATAAATCGTGTATCGAAAATGAAGGTGGTACAGGTTTCAGAACGTTAATGGCTTAATAGTTCTAGACCTGGGGGCACTTGGACAGAAACAAACAATCAACAAGTCATAAAAATAAACCTAAACACACAACTCTAACCTAAAGTATATGATTATCCTTGTAGTATTTTAGAGTCAAATCCACAGAAAAATTAGAAATTCACAACTCGACCTCTCTATTATACCACGAACCAAAATCAAGAAGAAATATCTTTTTTGAAGAAATTTAGGTAAACAGAGATTAAAATATGAAAATAGAAGTAAACTAATTATTTTTGGTGTTTTAGATTTTAAGGTGAGTAAAAATAGAATCAATGTGAAGGGCAATCAAATCACTCGAATAGAGAAAACAACCGAGACATTGGGAATCATTTTCGAATCCTACTAGTCATTGAACACATGAAACTCAAATAAAGTCGACTTGAGACATTAGGAAATCAAACCTAGCTACTCTCGTAGTCAAGGCTTGCACTTAAATCCCTAAAGACTTCTCACATGCAATCTCTCAATGCTATGGATAATCCCTCTCCAATAAACCCCAAACACTCGTGGGAACCTCTCAACCTCATACAGATACCTTAGACAAAGGGGTCCTCCCTTTTAGTCTCAACTCCTCGAGCTGAAATGAAATTCACACTTTGTTAAAACCCTACTCTCCTCTGGGATCCTTGTAAAGCCCTTACAACAAATCCTTCCCTCGGAATAGGTTGCCAAAGGATATGAACGACATTCCAACTATAAGATGCCAAACATAAGAACTAGTTGCTACTTCTCTTCAATGGAGAAAGTTCTTCCTCTCGGTCTGAACCTTCCACCAAAGATAATAACATCAAATAGCTCTCAACATTAAAACTAATCACATATAGAATATCTAGGATGGGAACTACACATTACTTCTTCTCAATGGGGAAGGTTCTCCCTCTCGGTCTCAACCTTCCACCAAATATAGGGCAATGAGTAGCTCTCCACATCAAAGCATACACATGCAAAGTATCATGAATGAGGACTGAACTCCATATCTCCTCAATGGAATGGGTTCTCCCTCTCGGTCTCAACCCTCCAAGAAGTAGATAGTGAGCAGTTCACATCATCAAATCAGCACATATACAAAGCATACAATGCAAATAAAAAATTGGAAAGTCGAATAGAAATATATATGCATTAAAAGATAAGTTCATATAGCAAGTAGTGTTCTCAAATCATCCCATATCTAGACCTAATAGTTTAGCCTCTAACAACCATCAAACACATCACAAACATGATAATACTTCACCATCGAAGATCAATACAAGCAAGAATCACAAAACATAAACCAACGATACTATCCAAATCTCAGTGTCGAAGACCTCCTTCTCCAACTCTACTTCTCCTCTCTTCTCAGCAATGGCGGCGGCTCCACTCAATGCTTCCTATCGGATGCAGAACAGATCCCCCCTACAAAAATATGGAATAAACCATATAAAATATGTCAACTCTAGTTCTCTCCTCAGCTGGTAAAACCTTCAAACCCTCTCCAATGGTAGTTCTATCCCTTTCGGAAACGGGAACCCTTTGCAAAGTTGTCCTCATGTGTCTTTTATCCTCTCCATACTTCCAATCAATGGCTGCCACTTGTCCCTTGCATAGCCCTGCACATATTCCCTGGAAGATGCCAAGGAACCTTCCTCATTTGAACCACAAAAGCTGGCAGAGGAATCTGCAGTTTCTGTTTCATATTTGTCTTCTAGTGGCGTTTGGCACGTAGTGGCGTTTGGCACGTAGTGGCGTGCAAGTATCCCCAGGTCTTGTTTCCGGCACAGGGTACCTCCGGGTCCAATTTCCAGCACAAATGTTTTTTTTTTGCCTTGGATAAATTCCTGTAGGAGAAATCAAGTATAAATCATTCAAATATTTACTAAAAAGGGTCATTGGGGTGAAAATGTGTATTTATGCCCAGAGAATTTCAAATGATGCAAATGTTGTGAAAAGATGTGGCAATATATGTAAATGATGCATAATTTCATGAAAAAGTGTAATCTTTGCATATAAAAATAGTGAGTGAATTCTCTGTCATCATAATCCACCCAAACTTAAGCTTTTGCTTGTCCTCAAGCAAAGAATTAGAAAATTTTTGAAGGCCAAAGAAATTTTAATTCAAATCAACCACGCCATGAGCTTATAATAACTTATACAGCTCCTCTTTATTAGTTAGATCCCCCAGTCACCATGCGTTTTCTTAGCCAATTAGCCTCCTCCTAGAACTACTGAAACTCAAGCCTAATGCACAACTGAAGATGCAAACTGGACAATCCCTTCCCACAACCCTCTCTGTGGACCTACAATCCTTGATGAGTGATGTGAAGATTGTAGTGCTATGAGCTTGTGTGATGAATTGTGTGTGAATGTGATTGTAGTGCTATTAGTTAGATCCCCTAGTCACCATGCGTTTTCTTAGCCAATTAGCCTCCTCCTAGAACTACTGAAACTCAAGCCTAATGCACAACTGAAGATGCAAACTGGACAATCCCTTCCCACAACCCTCTCTCTGGACCTACAATCCTTGATGGGTGATGTGAAGATTGTAGTGCTATGAGCTTGTGTGATGAATTGTGTGTGAATATGAATTATGATAATCAAGTTTTAACCCTTAGCTTTCTCAAATCTGCAAGTGCACAGGTCGAGTAGCTAACTTCGGGTATTGTATCCATAGTGAATTGAAACTTCAAGACTAATCTAACAGATATAACTAACTAAAAGAAGAAGCTAACTGAAATAGAAAACTAAGAGGGAAATTGCAAAACAGGAGTATCAAATTTTATATCAGTAATTATAGAAATCTAGTTTTAGCAAAAGATGAATAAATATTTTTGGTATTTAGATGATAAAACTATAAAACTAAACAGGGGAAAGAATTCTAGATTGATGCTAAGTCAGGGAGGTATTTCCTAAGGGTAGGGTTCATCTAGGACTTCTACTTGTGTGATAAATGAAACATATCAGAATTAAATCTTGGACCAATGAGAAATAGAATCACTAAGGCTATTATCATAGACACTCAGTTGATAAATTTGAATCCTCATTTTCAGAAAACCATCTCAATCAACCATTAGCAATTCGCCAAAGTCAATTAACCAAAATTCCTCACCATATGCTTCTTAGCTGATAATTAGAACTTAAATGAGAGTAGTTAACTCTATAATAGGTTTTGATGTCCAAAGAAATTCTGATTAATTAAAATCCGAACATGAAACTCAAATGTTAATAACACAAAACACAAGAGATTATCTGTGTTGACTACCCTTTCAGATATCAACCTTGGAAAAAGAGTGAGCGACTAACTCGACATGAGAAGTATGGTTCCAAACAGATTTAACTTATAAAACAATCATAATTAACCTCATATTTAATTTCAGCAACAAGCATGCAGATAACTGAGAAATGAGCTTATGTTTCCTTGCAAGAGAATCATAAAACAGGTAAACGGCAATCTCTTAATGTCTTAATGAAATAGACTGTTGAACTCATTCCTCAAACATCACACCACAATGCATTCAAATCTGATTCTACACCAAAGAGTAAAAGAAACATTGCATCGACTTCCTTTTGGATTGTCAAATAATAGAAATGATATGCTTCTCAGCATCACAGATTAATACAACTGTTAAAAAAATTCCCAGCATTGATACACAAGAATCAGCCTTTGGAAATCCATAAAGGAACTATCATTCTGAAATAAGAGATGTCTCATCACACACACAAGTATTATCCTAGACTACTACCATCCTTAGGCCCCATTTGATTCAAGAATTTGGTATTCTTGGATTAAGAATAGTGTGTGTTAGATTAATAGTATTCTTGTACAATTTCTATTTGTAGGATTAAGAGATTTTAGATTGGTGTTTGGTTGGAATAAGAATAGAAAATATTAAATTCATATATTTATTAAAATAATTATAAAAATAATACTTTATAAATATACTATATATTATTTATCACTTTTACACTTTCTATATAATATATAATTATATTAATATATATATATATATATATATATATATAATATTAAAATAATATGTAATTAATTATCATTATACACTATTAATTCAATGTTAAATAAATTAAATAATGAAAATAAGAAATAATAATTATAAAATTCATCGTTTGAAATATATATAATAACTTATATAATAAATAATTAATATTTTTATTGAACTAAAATAATTAAGTTAAAATTTTAGTTATTTTTTTAACTATAAAAAAAAGAGAGAGCAGATTGCTCCAGCCTCAAGCTGGAGCAAGCTACTCCCATTTTTTCAGATTCCAAAGCAGGAGACAACATTTAATGCCTTGTCTCGTCTTTGTTTTTTTTACTCCTATTTTTCTTCTGTTTGGCGAGACCCATGGGATTAAGACCTTATTCTTGCCTTTAATCCCATACCAAACAGGGCCTTAGGAAATAAAATGTTTGGCTACACATTTTTGAGTTCATAATTACAGACAATAGAGTGTTTTGCAATAGATACATGACTCAGGATAATAGATAGGAAGATAGGTATCGAACTAAAGGCTTCTCAGCAGCAGCTTTCCTCCTTCTTCCTCTTTGGCTTTTCCTGTGTAGCTGCCTTCTTCAAACCCTAATCAACTTTCGCATTTCTGGTTCGAGAGAGTGAAAGCGTTCAATATAATACTCAATAACAATAACAAAACTATAAGCATATACCATGTGCAATCTTTACATCAAGAGCAGCGTCACCGCGATCCATTATTCTCGATTATAAGCACGGATCCAGAATGCAGGGGAAATCCATCCCAGTTAGTCATATGTGGTAGTCATATTTATTTCGAGACTTAACATTGGTCTCAAATAGATCATATCAATAAATGTACATTTCAATATCAATAATATACTAGGTGTATCAACTATCCTAGCATAATCAACAACTTTCAATGTACTCATTTTTATTTAATAATTTATGGAAATTATAATCATTTAACAATAACAATATGCTAATGAGTTCATTACATTAGCATGATATAATCCTATAGTTCATCAATATGAATCAATATCAATAAGCTAGATGTGTCTTGTACTCTAGCATGATCAATGTCATTTATCGGTACTAATTCTTATTAGTACATTATGAGGGTCATTGTTATTATCATTCAATCTTATCAACAATCAATGTTTGATCTTTATAATTATTAATAATGTTATGAGGATCAATAAGTACCCATAGGTACACAATGTATCAATATCAATGATCGATAGCTCATAATCAATCAATAATAAATGAAGTTTATCTTTTACTTCATATTCT
>LTAE01005694.1:14793-29179 GCA_001647135.1 Pontederia paniculata | reverse complement strand
TCATAATCAATCAATAATAAATGAAGTTTATCTTTTACTTCATATTCTTAATCAATGTTCGATCTTTATAATTATCAATAATGTGATGAGCATCAATAAGTACTCGTGGTACACAATGTGTCAATATCAATGATCAATGGCTCATAACAATCAATAACAAATGGAGTTTATCTTTTACTTTATTTTTCTGATCATATATCATATGACATTTATGACTTCCCAAAGCCGTCCACATATATCCGTCCCCAATAATTCATCTTGATATGTCATATGATATTTATCAATATTAAACAATTCAATCAATCAGTCAATCAATTAATGTTTATTCATTTATCAATGTATTGAAGATAATGATCATCTCGATGTCAATAAGGCTGGCCAAGCCGGGTAACACATAGTACCCACAATACCCCACGTTTGGGTCATAGATCAATGATTTGGGAATATCCCGGGATGAGATCGGCACTCCACAATATGATCAACGATTTAGGAATATCCAGGGATGAGATCTGCACCCCACAATACAAATCCATCGAGATACCAATCTTCAATTAGTCAATTACAATCACAACCAATTGTTGTAAATTTTAAAACCTAATTACGGTTGTACATGCAATAACGCTTCTAGGTGTGATTCAATCAATTTCTACAATCAATACTAGAAGCACAATACAATCATCATACATAACATGTAATGATTCAATAAATAATATTAAATCATAATCATGATCACTATTAGTTTAACAAGTAAGTCATGATTTTTGAATAATTATTAACGATTAACAATAATCAATATTTTATGCTACTTAGCAATAATCAACTAGTGACTATAAATTAATGATTTTTAATCATAATTTATATTTAACAATTATCAATAAATTAAACAAATAAATATAAAAAGACATTATACCATGGTGATTTGTAGTGCAAGTCGAGCCCGTAGCGCACTAACATACGCTACATCTTTGGTACACTACGGTTTAACTTTAATAGAGTTATCATCTTTCTATTCTTAAATTTCAATCAACACAATACTATGAATCAATTAATATCGTCAATGAATCGTAATGGATCCCTACCACATACCTCAATTTATTAGTCCATCGTTCTTCTACAATCTTCTTTTCTGAGCTAGACCACGCTAACAGCGGAAACCATAATTCATCTCTTTTCTTTTCTTTTCTTTTCTTTTTTGCTTTCTCTTTCTTCTCTCATTATTTTTTTTCTACTCCTTTCCAATTCTTCTCTTTCTTCCATGGCCGACTCTTCTTTCTTCTTTCTCTTTTCATCTGTTCGGCTCTTTTTTTTTCTCCCATTCCAATAAGATGCAACACCTTTATATATATTTTCTTCCCTCTTGCTTACTCTCTTCCATTGGTGGTGCACGTAATGCATGAAAAGACCATACTTGAGTGGTTTGGATATGTGGCTGTCATGTAAATATCTACAGGTTAACATGTGGTGACCTTTTAAGCTCTCATCACCTTAGTTGTTCATGAGGTGTTTAGAAAGGGTTAGTAACATGTGGATCCCACTTCCAATTCATATACTTTCTTTATTTAATAATTTTTTTCGGATATTACATTCTAACCCCCTTAAATAAAAATTCGTCCTCGAATTTTTTCGAACGTTAAATCTGATTATGTTTTCATGACATTATGATGATAATTTGAATCATCCATCTTTTTCATCGAATTTATATGTGCAATTCCTTTGGACACGTGATTATCTCTATTAATAGTAATGAGAACATACATGACATCATCTATATTAATGAGGACTTATAATTTTATTTTACTTGTTATCAATCTTTAAGTCTTTACATAATTATAACATTCTTCCTGGGTTAAAGATACTTGCAATATTTTTATATTTCAATATACTTTTCTTTTCAAATCCCATGACTCCTGTGTCAATGAGATTCTCAATAAATTATGATCTCTAATTTTAGAGATTTATTTTTCGTCTTCCCTGGTCATCGTGATTTTTTTTAACTTTCATTCTTCATTTGAGTCTTATCAATACTAATAGGTCTAAGAAATTCTTGAAGCCTACACTGCTCCGAATACATAGGAGATCTATATATAAAGGTTCCATACATGCTTTACTTAAGCATTGTTTTAATATTTTCTTAATAACTTTTATTGTGTGTATAATGATCTAAAAGTGACATATAAGGTCCACTATGTTTCCGCAGCGCAACTCTGATATTTACTTTTTACTTTTTTTTAATGAAACACCATATGTTTTTTGTTACATGAGAAAAATCCTACATCCGAAGTCTAGCTCTTGTTTTTGAGCTTTGTCATTTTTTTATGGTTCAACCAAGTTATATATTGTGCTATCAATATTGACCTTTCTCTCGTATAAGGTTTTGGCCACGCTTCTCAATACTCTTTCAATAAGATCCAATTAGGTCCATTCTCCTTAGGTAATACCTAATGCCAAACTCATCTTTGCTCTTATTCAATGTCATATACAAAAGTCATACTTTAGACTTTTGTTTTAAGTGGATACTTTAAATTATTTTTCAATACAATAATGTTGTGACGTCTTCAATATAAACACAATGATTAATTTCAAGCCACGAAATAATTTTTCTTTTACTTTGTTAATGTCTTTAAAGCATATACATACCCTCTTTCATGTTGTATCAGTAAGCTAACTTTACATCTTTTAATACGTAGGAATTTCTATTTTTTTTTTTTTTTGCTTCATAGATCAATTTCTATAGTGTCAATATCGTTATCAATTGATCGAGGATGACATCAATACGCGGTAACAATATTTTCTTCTTTATGACCGGTTTGTTTTACATTCTATAATGAATGAATACACTAAATGATCTAGCTTCTTTCTTAACATTTTGGATTCGTGACCTCTTAAGGACATACGAGATCAAATGAAGTTTTATTTTTCCAAACATTTCTTACAATTATGTCTTTAGCTTATATATCTTATACAATACCTAACGACTACATAATTGGTGCAATATCTCGAGTCAGCTTAATGCTAAACTCAATCCTTCTTTTTAATGGTAATCACCACTGAAGTCTATCAGAAAACACATTAGGAGACTTTAACTATGTCGATTCATTCAGCCTCGTTGATTATGCATGGCTAATAATCACATTTGCCATCAATATGTGCCATGCCATATAAAGCAATAAGTGAGTCTTCATTTGTAATTACAATAATAATATCATTATTATATTTTTTCGTAGTATCAATATCATGGTGAGATAGCGAATCGATACTCTATATATCGTAGTAATCTACCATCAATAGTACTACCAATCAATATTAAGGACATCCGGAATGTATCTCCTTGTCGATACATTACTTACCAATATTAATCTCAATCGCTCAGGTCAAATATCAAATACTAAGAATGAATGCCACCTGAGTCATACAATAGGTTAATATAGTTTTTAGTAAATTAAAAGATTACCCTAATCATTTTATTTGAGTTATGTGTCCATTTGGCCCTCATTGTGTCCTTTCTATTATTATAATGCCACCTCAGTAGTGACTCCATGTGCAATTTTTCTCGTCAAAGCAGCGCCACCTTCAAGGGTCATGCACGATCACCTGCATGGATCCAGAATGCAAGAGAAGTTCATCTCGATTAGTTGTATGTGGCAGTCATAAATTTTTCATAAGGATCTATAAAATCATATCAATGGTGATTTATGACAATAATCAATAGACACTGAAATCAATAGACAAACAATAATCAATAGCTACTAGATGAATCAACTTTCCTAGTACAATCAATGTATAAGTTTTCCTTAACACTTATGAAATTCTTCAATATATCATCGTTAAATATCAATATAAAGATAAGAACATTTATATGTACCCATAGGTATCGTCAATAACAATAGTCAATAGCACATAACCCATCAATAGAAAATAAAGTTGATCATCTACTTTATTTTCTTCTTATATATCATATTTGATTTTGGAAGTCCTTTATATACTTTCCTAAAGTCATACTCAATAAAACAATTCCTTATGTAATGTAATATTGACAATATTAACACAATTCAATCAATTAAACAATGTTAGAAAAATATTGGTCATCTTGATGTCAATAAGGCTGGCCAAGCCCGGATAACGCATAGTACCCATAGTACCCACGTCTGGGTCATAGATCAATGATTTGGGAATCTCTCGGGATGAGATCGGCACCCCACAATACTTCGGGAATATGCCGGGATGAGGTCGGCATCCCATAATATAATTAATAATTCAGGAATATCCCGGGATGAGATCGGCACCCCACAATATGATCAATAATTCGGGAATATCCCGGGATGAGATCGGCACCCCACAATATGATCAATAATTCGGGAATATCCCTGGATGAGATTGGCACCCCACAATATGATCCATCGAGATGCCTAATATGACCAATAACAATCAATAACAATAAAAACTACTTATCAAACACCCCCAAGGTTAGACTTTTGTTTGTCCTCAAGAAAATCAATTCAGAAATTAAGGACTAGTTGATTGAATCATTAGAGTCCACACTAAAGGATTCTTAAGTTGAATTAGTTCAATTATGTACCCCACAATTTCAGCACCTCTTTCATAACATTCTATACCCAATTCTAACTAGAGTTTATTGAAGCATAAGGCAAATTTAAGCGATGATAGTATACTCATATTGAATTTCTTAGATTTCAAGTTTCTGTGGTTTCCTACTCAAGGGTTGAATTTCTCAATCACTTGGCAAACAATTATATCATATAAACATGGATACCCATACTTTTATGCATGCATATGCAAGTAAGCAAGGACTAGCCTTGATTTTTATTCATGCTGGTCAACAGGATAAAGATCCTGATTTTATTTAGGAGAGCTGTCATTTTTCTTTTTTTCTTTTCTTTATTATTTTTCTTTCTTTTTCTTTTCGTACTTTTCTCTTTTTCAGATTTGGCTCTCTTTATTTATGCATGCATGCAATGCAAAATGCAAATGTTCTTTCCCTGTTTACCAAGTGAGCAATAGTTCAAACATGAGTATTCACCTAAGGCACCTTAGTCTAATTGGTTAGATTTTCTTTCCAGGACAACCGCCTAATCTTTGATCTCTAGCTAGACATCTTCTTTTTCTTACCAACCTAGGTACTGAACTATGTAGCCCACAAAAAGAAACTAATACCACTCAATTCACCACTATTGCTCCTGAATGATGTTTCAATTAAAGCATAAGTCTAACAGCTAGAGTTACTTAGTATTGGAGGGCATTAGTTATCATATAGATGAATTCTGAGCAAAACACATGTGCAATATATTAACATATGTATGATGCATGTTGTATGTACGTTGAGTATATACAGAAATTGAAAAATTTAAAGGAAAATTTGAAAAATTCTGAACTTTTCCATGAAGTAGGATATATATACATATGAAATGCAATTTTTGCAATGAGATGTAAGAATTTATGCAAAACAATTAAAGATGAAAGAAAACAGGATATATATACAAAAATGTGCAACATATAAACAAATAAAAGAAAAAGTGAAAGAGTTGTAGAGAATTATACCAAAATAACCCCCCAGCTTAGCTTGAACACTGTCCACAGTGTTTACAAGGGGGAGATTGGAACAGCTAGTTTCCAGCTTGCAAGTTAAGGACCCTGCGGAGAGTCACCTCAACTGCCTTTAGCTTCATTCCTAATTCCTGATTGTTGGCAACTAGAGCATTCACTTGTTGGCACAACTGCTGCTGCGTTTCACTTTGTTTCTGTTGTTCTTCCAAACTTTCAGTAAGTTTATCCAAAATGGCTTCACTGCAATAAGGTTGTGGTACAGCTTGTGGGATTGGAGGGCTTTCTGTTGTTGTAAGAATGAGGTTCTTCTTTGTAGATCTTTTAGTAGCCACAGTCTTCCTTCTCACAATTGGAGTTTTTGATGCAGTTGTGGCTTGACTTGGTGGAGGTGACACGGCAGGTTCGAGATTTGGTGTAACATCAATAATTGCCTCATCCAAATCCTGCCCTTGCTCCTTAATTGATGTGTGTTTTTTAGAGCAGTCCCCTATGTGAAGTCTCTTCTTTGGCTCTTCAGCAATCCTTGACAATTTTCTCTTCTTCCCTATGTCATCCTCTAATGGCACTAGTCTGCCCTTAGGTGGTGGTGCCACTCTCATGTGTGGTGCTCGGAATACTAGGGAGGTGGCTCAGGGATCACTGGGTCAGGCGATTCTATAGGGGTATAGGTAACACTTGGCTGGGATAATTCAATATAGGGAGTCAAAAAATCTGGTAATTATGCTACTTGAGCTTCTATAGGGTCCGGATTGGCTTCAGAAGTTGTTTGATTAATAGGTGCAGTTTGATCAACTTGTGCAGCAGTGTCTTCAGCAACTTGTGCAGCAGGGACATCCATCTCAATCTCAGCAGCCACGACAAGTGTCACTAATGTCTCGGCAACCACTACAGTCTCTTTAGTGTCTTCATGTGCAAGTACAACTTCCACTGGCTCAGGTTGGATTGAAGTGTCCGCTTCAACTGGAATGCAGCGTGTTCTCCTCCGGCAGTAGCATTGCAGCACTCTCGGCGGTTCCATATGTGGATATGGTTGGGGCTTTGCGAAATGAGGTTATCGATGGAATTGGTAGGCAAGAGGGAAGTAGAGGAGGGATTTTGGGAATTAAATGGGGGTCGAAATGGTGAGGACGGAAATGCGAAGGGGAATGGAGAAAATGCCGACACAAAACGCTGAGTAAAGAGGGGAACAAAATAGGGTTACCGAGCTGGGAGCTTCCACCGTGATCAGCTGGAGCTATCGGTGGAGGAGGATCCTTGAGGCGCCGGTCAGCAAGAGGAGCTTCGAGCAATAGAGAGCAATGGGGACGCTTCAGAGTTCGCGAACAAGGAGAAGAGGGAAATGAATAGGGTTATTTTGTTTGTAGGAAAGAATTGGGCCAGCTGGTTCAACTTTATCATGTCCGGTTCAGGATTCTTCTCTGGTTCAACTCAAAATCTCCCAAATTCGATCGTTAGCTTACCTCCTAATCTTTTCTTCTTCTCTTAGCAATTCTTCATGATATTACTTCATTGCATCTCTTCGAACATCAATCAACAACAAGGGATCAAGCTCGAAAGATGATCCTTGCCTTCGTTTTCTGCGAAAAAACAAAGAATTAAGATTTCAAATATGAAAAAACTGATTCCATTTTCGAAAATCTGCTGAGTAGCAGTAATGAACTAAAGGGATTTAAAATCAGAAAACTAATACTCCCCTCTGTAACTGTTTTGGTTATAATTGAAGTTGAGTTGGCAGACCCTTCTCAATCATAGTCAGTTATTGCATTGGAAGACATAGGTCTTTTGATTTCTGAAATTTCTGAGTGGACTCAGCTTCAGCTCCTCACTCTCGAATTTGTACATGAACAAAACGAAAGAAGGAAAAATGATTAACTAAGCTTGGGTTGCCTCCCAAGAAGCGCCCTTGTTTAATGTCCTAGGCTAGACATTGCTGCTTTGAATTTCAACTCTCAATTCTATGGAGATGGGTCAGCTTTACAACCTCCTTTTCAGAAATTTGATCACCAATGTTATATAGTTTCAGTCTTTGACCATTGACCTTGAAAATTTCAGAGTTTTCATTCTCTATGTCCAGTGCCCCATAAGGATATACTTTATGAACTTTGAATGGGCCTGACCATTTAGTTCTCAATTTCCCTGGAAATAGCTTTAATCTAGAATTGAACAATTGTACTGAATCTCCCTCTTTGAAGTGTCTCTTCAGAATTTTGTTGTCATGCCATCTCTTAAATCCTGCTTGTAGAACTAAGAATTGTGATATGCATCTAGCCGAAGTTCATCTACTTCATTGAGCTGTAATAGTCTTTTCTGACCAGTTCCTTGATATCATAATTCAGTGTTTTCACAGCCCAATAAGCTTTGTGTTCCAACTCAATTGGCAGATGGCAGCTCTTTCCATAGACTAATCTATAAGGGGTGGTACCAATTGGCGATTTATAGGCTGTTCTGTAGGCCCATAGAGTATCATTAAGTCTGCTGCTCCAATCTTTTCTCGTAATTGAAACATTTTTTTTTCAAAATTGCCTTGATTTCCCTGTTGGAGGTTTTTGTTTGCAGGGTGATAAGGTGTTGATACTCTATGCTTAACCCCATANGGTCAGCAAGAGGAGCTTCGAGCAATAGAGAGCAATGGGGACGCTTCAGAGTTCGCGAACAAGGAGAAGAGGGAAATGAATAGGGTTATTTTGTTTGTAGGAAAGAATTGGGCCAGCTGGTTCAACTTTATCATGTCCGGTTCAGGATTCTTCTCTGGTTCAACTCAAAATCTCCCAAATTCGATCGTTAGCTTACCTCCTAATCTTTTCTTCTTCTCTTAGCAATTCTTCATGATATTACTTCATTGCATCTCTTCGAACATCAATCAACAACAAGGGATCAAGCTCGAAAGATGATCCTTGCCTTCGTTTTCTGCGAAAAAACAAAGAATTAAGATTTCAAATATGAAAAAACTGATTCCATTTTCGAAAATCTGCTGAGTAGCAGTAATGAACTAAAGGGATTTAAAATCAGAAAACTAATACTCCCCTCTGTAACTGTTTTGGTTATAATTGAAGTTGAGTTGGCAGACCCTTCTCAATCATAGTCAGTTATTGCATTGGAAGACATAGGTCTTTTGATTTCTGAAATTTCTGAGTGGACTCAGCTTCAGCTCCTCACTCTCGAATTTGTACATGAACAAAACGAAAGAAGGAAAAATGATTAACTAAGCTTGGGTTGCCTCCCAAGAAGCGCCCTTGTTTAATGTCCTAGGCTAGACATTGCTGCTTTGAATTTCAACTCTCAATTCTATGGAGATGGGTCAGCTTTACAACCTCCTTTTCAGAAATTTGATCACCAATGTTATATAGTTTCAGTCTTTGACCATTGACCTTGAAAATTTCAGAGTTTTCATTCTCTATGTCCAGTGCCCCATAAGGATATACTTTATGAACTTTGAATGGGCCTGACCATTTAGTTCTCAATTTCCCTGGAAATAGCTTTAATCTAGAATTGAACAATTGTACTGAATCTCCCTCTTTGAAGTGTCTCTTCAGAATTTTGTTGTCATGCCATCTCTTAAATCCTGCTTGTAGAACTAAGAATTGTGATATGCATCTAGCCGAAGTTCATCTACTTCATTGAGCTGTAATAGTCTTTTCTGACCAGTTCCTTGATATCATAATTCAGTGTTTTCACAGCCCAATAAGCTTTGTGTTCCAACTCAATTGGCAGATGGCAGCTCTTTCCATAGACTAATCTATAAGGGGTGGTACCAATTGGCGATTTATAGGCTGTTCTGTAGGCCCATAGAGTATCATTAAGTCTGCTGCTCCAATCTTTTCTCGTAATTGAAACATTTTTTTTTCAAAATTGCCTTGATTTCCCTGTTGGAGGTTTTTGTTTGCAGGGTGATAAGGTGTTGATACTCTATGCTTAACCCCATATTTTCTCAATAAACTCTCAAAACTTCTTTTGATGAAATGACTCCTACCATCACTGATAACTACTTTAGGAATTCCAAATCTTGGAAATATGATATCCTTGAACATCCTGATAACTGATTTAGAGTCTGCAGCAACTGTGGGGATGACTTCAATCCATTTAGAGACATAATCCACACCTAGCAAGATGTACTTGTATCCAAATGAGCTAGGGAATGGCCCTATGTAGTCTACTCCTCATATGTCAAAGATTTCCACTTCTAGGATACCATGTTGAGGTATCTCATTCCTTTTTGAAATATTTCCTAATCTTTGATAGGAATCACCAGCCTTGACAAACAAAAGTGCATCTCTGAATAAAGAAGGCCAATAGAAATCAGATTGGAGGACTTTAGCAGCTGTCCTTGTTGGTGCCTCCATGTCCTCCATATGGTGAAGAGTGACATTCCTGCAGAATCTTCTTTGTTTCTGTTTGTGATACACATCTTCTGATAACTCCATCAGGACACTTCTTAAATAGCAAAAGATCATCCCAGTAATAATACTTGATATCATGGAAGAACTTTTTCCTTTGCTGATAAGTGTACTCCTTTGGCACAACCTTACAAGTTAGATAGTTGACAATATCAGCATACCATGGATAGTTCAACTGCATTACTGAAAGAAGATGATCATCAGGAAATGAATCATCTATAGGTAAATATGTTCTCAACTGAGTTTTAGCTCCAAGTTGCAGCATTGACAAATGATCGGCAACTAAATTTTCACCGCCTTTCTTATCTTTGATATCAATATCAAATTCCTGCAATAGTAAAATCCATCTGATCAGCCTTGGTTTTGCCTCTTTCTTAAAAATGAGATCTCTTACTGCTTGGTGATCTGTGTAAACTATGACTTTAGCTCCAACTAAGTAAGATCTGAATTTGTCAAAAGAAAACACTACAGCCACTAGATCCTTTTTTGTGGTGGTATAATTGATTTGGGCGTCATCCAATGTTCTACTAGCATAGTATATCACATGTAGCCTCTTGTCTTTCCTCTTCCCTAGAACTGCACCAACAACTTGATCACTAGCATCACACATGACTTCAAATGGCAAATACCAACCTAGTGGTTGAATGATAGGAGCTAAAATAACAGCTTGTTTCAAGATGTTGAAAGCTGATAAACACTCTTTAGTGAAACATAACTCTACTTCCTTGGACAACAACTTAGTTAGAGGTCTTGCTATGAGAGAAAAATCCTTAATAAACCTCCTGTAAAATCCTGCATGTCCTAGAAAACTTCTGATTCCTTTGACATTAATTGGAGGTGGCAATCCTTCTATAACTTTAATTTTAGCTCTGTCCACTTCTATGCCTCTATTGGAAATCACATGGCCAAGCACAACTCCTTGCACCATAAAGTGACACTTCTCCCAGTTCAAAATCATATTTGTCTCTTGGCATCTCTTTAAGACTTTAGTCAGATTTTTTAAACAGTCTTCAAATGATTTTTCATAGACTGAGAAGTCCCATAAATATCTCCATGATATCCTCAATGAAATCTGAAAATATAGACATCATGCACCTTTGAAAGGTGGCTGGTGCATTACATAGCCCAAATGGCATTCTCCTATAAGCAAATGTCCCATATGGACATGTAAAGGTAGTTTTCTCTTGATCTAATGGATGTATAGGAATCTGCAGAAAATCTAAAAATCCATCTAGATAATAAAAATAGGAGTGGTGTGTCAATCTCTATAACATTTGATCAATAGATGGCAGAGAGAAATGATCCTTTCTTGTGGCTTTGTTCAGTTTTCTTAAATCAATGCACATTCTCCATCCAATGACTGTCCTAGTAGAAATTAGCTCATTTGCCTCTGATTTTATAACTGTCATTCCTCTTTTTTTTGGCACAACTTGAACTGAACTGACCCATTGACTGTCTGAAATTGGATAAATGATCCCAGCATCTAGAAGTTTCAAAATTTTCTTGTTGACTACCTCTTTCATATTAGGGTTCAGTCTTCTTTGGCCTTCAATAGTTGGTCTGAATTTTTTTTCCATAGGAATTTTGTGCATACAAACAGATGGGTGAATTTCTTTTATATCATCGAGTGAATAGCCAATCATCTTCTTGTATTCTCTCAGCTTATTCAGTAATCTATCCATTTGATCCTTGGTCAGGGCAACATTTACTATCACAGGAAATGTAGATTTCTCTCCTAGGAATTCATATTTCAATCTTGGTGGCAATTCTTTCAATTCAGGTTTTGGTGACTCTACTTCCTTATCTTCATCAGCTAGTATCTCCAATGCTGCCATAATAGGTGGAGTTCCAATTCTTCTGGGATGACTACTTCATGATTTTCAAGATATTCTTGATAAACTGATACTTCATCACTGTCATTCACCGATTCTTCATTCAGTAGACATTCTTCAAGAGGATCTTTTATGTGCATAATAGCAGCTATGTGATCAACAACAGGCTCTATTTGGTCAGTTGATAACTCTCCTTGATCTTCACTGCTAGGCTGATTCATGACTTGAGATAAATTGAATTCAATTATGTCTTCTCCTATCTGAAAAGTCAGTCTCCCTTGCTTGACATTAATTACAACTCCAACTGTGGCTAAAAATGGTCTTTCAAGTATCATTGGTTGTGCGCATCCTCGTCTATGTCCAAAACAACAAAATCTGCTGGAATGTAAAATTTACCCACTTTGATTGGAATATCTTCTAGGATTCCATGAGGATACTTCACTGACCTATCAACCAATTGTAGAGACATATTTGTTGGTTTCAGCTCACCCACATCTATTTTTTTACATATTGATAAGGTTATCAGGCTGACTGAAGCTCCAAGATCACACAATGCTCTCTCAATTTTTCTGATGCCAATCTCCAAAGGAATGGAAAAACTTCCTGGATCTTTGAGTTTTGGTGGCAGTTTATTATGAATCACAACACTTGCTCCTCAGTCAAAGCTACTAACTCATGCTCTTGTATCTTCCCTTTCTTTGTGAGAATCTCTTTCAGAAATTTGGCATAGGAAGGCATCTCTTGAATAACTTCAACAAATGGTTTGTTGATATACAATTTCTTTAGAATTTCCATAAACTTTTTGAACTGCTGATCTTGCTTTATATTGCTAAATCTCTTTGGAAATGACATGTCAGAAATCTCAATAGTTTGCACTTTGTTCTTCAGGGTTTCAGAATTTTCAGTGACCTTCGGCCTTTTTTATTCTTTCTCTCTTGATTCTTCATCACTGTCCACCTGAACTTCTTCAGTCATCTCAACTTCTTTCCCTTTATGAACTTCTTTTTCAACTGGAATCTTCAGAGGTCCTTCAACAATCTTGCCACTTCTTAAGTGTACAACTTGAATTTATTGTTTGGGATTTGCTTGAGGTTGACTAGGTAACATCCCTTGAGGTCTAACTGAGCTCTCAGCATGTTGGGCAATATGATTTTCTAGCATTTTGTTGTGTAGCCATGTTTTCCATTTGAGTCATCATCTTCATCATGGCTTCATCTTGTTTTTCTTGCCTCTTCAAAACTGCCTCTAGCATATCTTCAACTTTGGATTTAATAGGAGCTGATTGTTCATAAGGTGGCTTGGATGTTTGAGTGTTTTGATTATTGAAAGATTGTTGGGGAAACTGCTGGTTTCTAGGCAAAATCCTTGGTTGCCATCCTTGATTCTGATTTTGATTCTGAATTGGAGGTTGCTGAAAGTGATTTCCTCTGTAAGAAAGGTTAGGATGGTTTCTATTATCGGGATTGTAGAATTCTTGTCTTGCTCCATAGGGCACTAAAGCACTAACTTGATAAGCTGGTTGCTCAATCTAAGTCTGCATAATTAGGTTGCAACCCTCAGCTGGATGTCCTGGATTTCCACTGATTTTGACACCTAATCTCAAGATTAGCAACCATATTCACTTGAGGTGTGTAACTCAGTTTTTCCATCCTTTTCAGCATAGCTTCCATCTTGGCAAATAATGCATCTAGATTTTGAACTTCTTGTTTAGGTGTAGGCTTTCTTGCTCTATCATGTGCTAGAAAATGGTGGTTCATAGTTAGATTTTTCATGAGCTGATAAGCTTCATCAATGTTCTTAGATGCAAATACTCCACCAGCTGCATTGTCTAAAGCTACTTTAGAAGGGTAGTCTAGACCTTTGTGGAAGTAGTTCACTAGCTGCCATTTCTCAAAACCATGGTGTGGACATGCCATCAACAATACTTGAAATCTTTGCCAAGCTTTATATATGAATTCAGCATCTCTTTGATCAAATTCAAAAATTTGGGACCTCATCTAAGATGTTTTACTAGGTGGGTAGTATTCAACTAGGAAAGCTTGCACTAATTGATCCCATGTAGTAATATATTTAGGGTTCAATGACCTCAGTCATAACTTAGCTCTATCCCTAAGTGAAAAAGGGAATAATATCATGTAGATGGCCTTAGTTGATACTCCTTTATAGTGCAGTGTACCACAATTTCTTTGAAATTATGTATGTGAAGAGCTGGATCTTCTGTTGCATTTCCTCCAAACTGATTTTGTTGAACCATTGTGACTAAGGATGACTTCAGCTCAAATATAGCACCAGGAACAGTCCCTAAAGGTGGTCTTCCTTGAGCATTTGGTGCATAACAGTCTTTAAGTGTTCTAGGAGCTGCCATTTCAGTAGTTTCAATAGATGTTTCAGTAGGTATCAGTATCTCAAATCTGATTCCAGAACTCTGAGCACTTCTCTGGCTTCTTCTATATACACTTCTCACTAAATTTCTTTTGATTTCTACCTCTGATTCAGAATAAAAATCTTCCAAGCTAATAGACCTGTGCATAGGCTTGCTAACCAAAAATAGAAACTCAGAACAATGATTAGTGGTTAGGTAGAATATGCAGTTTATAT